>SJYA01002742.1:2952582-3010509 GCA_006410615.1 Neotragus moschatus | reverse complement strand
GACACAAATGTAAAGAACAGACTTTTGGACTCTGTGGGAGAGGGAGAGGGTGGGATGATTTGGGAGAATGGCACTGAAACATGTATACTATCATGTAAGAATGAAAAACTAGTCTAGGTTTGATGCAGGATACAGGATGCTTGGCGCTGGTGCATGGGGATGACCCAGAGAGATGATATAGGGAGGGTGGTGGGAGGGGGGCTCAGGGTTGGGAATTCATGTACACCTGTGGTGGATTCATGTCAACGTAGGGCAAAACCAATACAGTATTATAAAGTAAAAAAATTAAAAAAAAATAAAATAAAGAAACATGAAAAAATTAAATTAAATTAAAAAATAAAGTAATTATTGATATAGATGTTCCTATTGCCATTTTCTTAATTGTTTGGGGTTGATTTTGTAGATCTTTTTTCTTCTGTTGTATTTCTTGACTATATAAGTACCTTTAACATTTGTTGTAAAGCTGGTTTGGTGGTACTGAATTCTCTTAACTTTTGCTTGTCTGAAAAATTCTCTATTTCTCCATCAACTTTGAATGAGATCCTTGCTAAGTACAGTAATCTTGATTCTAGGCTCTTCTCTTTCAGTACTTTAAGTATATCCTGCCATTCCCTTCTGGCCTGCAGTTTCTGCTGAAAGATCAGTTGTTAAGTGCCGGGGTCCAGCCCCGGTGGATCGAGGGTGATTCAAAGGTGGAGACGGAGTTGGTGTCCTAGGAAAAACTTATTTAATTACAGATATAGAGGGATTAGAAAATTAGCAGAGAAAAGAGGCTGAATAACTTGCTTACATGGAATACCAATCACCACTTATGTAGGCCACAGGCGTCTTTCCATTCTCCCGAAGGAGAGGAGGCACTGAGGCCTCCCTGGTCTGATCTTAGAAGCCCCAGGCAGAATTAGTAGGCTTGGTAAAGACCTACGTGCCAGATGGGAATTCAGCCGGAAAATAGTAGGAGATATTAGAGGAGAAAAAGAGGCTGAATAACTTGGTTTACGTGGGATACCAATAAAATTCCAAGACAAGGAATATGCACCATCTACATTGGGCCACCGATGCCACTTGAATATAGGGAAGTGCCCCTCCTTGGGCTCCTTTTCACGTGGACTTGAAAGCCGGGGCAAGTAAGCAGACATTGCAGGCACCCACGCTCCAGATGGGAATTCAGCCAGAAATACGGAAAACAATAAAGAACGACATGGGGGAATCAGTCTTTCCGGAAGCTGATCCGTTTTCTTTATTTTCAGTTTTGCTTATATACCTTTTGTTACACGTAGGGATGAATACAGAGTCACGCAGGGGTCAGCAGATCTGACCCTTGTCCAAATCAGGTCCTTCACATAAATGTACAAAAAAAGGTTTTAGGGGTTTTACATCATCTTCTGGCCATGAGGCCTGCTGACATTTTACGACTCTTTCTTTCTGATAACAAAAAACTTATTTTTTCCAAGGATGTTTTTTCTTAAACCAGGAACCACCCTCCAAGTAAAGTTGCATTCCTATAGGGTGAGGGTGTAGTGAGTTACAATCAAGAAAGGAATTTATTTAATCCAAGGTTAACATGATTAATCTTAAAGATTAATACTTATTTCTCTTATATGCTAGTTATATTCATTATAAGGGCAGGGAATATGGAGATTTAGTAGCAAACATCAGCCTAACAAATAAAATCCCTTCACCAATGTTCCCCTTAAGATCTATTTAGTCTTAAGATAGTGATAAAGTTACATTTTTTGCATAGCAAGGACACAGTGATTTATAACAAAGTACAGTGATCTATAACAAAAGAGAAAATTCATTAACTCAAAAAGTCTAGTATTGCTAACATCAAAAACTACTACATTTCCTTTTGTATATTCCAAATACATTGATTAATATATTCCCAGGTGCCTAAGGATGTGGAGGCCTGGTGGCAATCATTGACTCAACAATGAGAAAAGCCCTATGCTAATTTAGACCTTCAAAATACTCCAAACTCTGTGCTGTTTATGGGTGAGAGGTAGTAAACAGTCATGTGCTTGGCAGTTAAGCATATGAGGTTTCCCCTGTATATTACTTGTTGCTTCTCCCTTGATGCTTTTGATATTCTTTCTTTGTGTTTAGTCTTTGTTAGTTTGATTAGTATGTGTCTTGGTTTGTTCTCCTTGGGTTTCTCCTGTATGGGACTCTTCATGCCTCTTGGACTTGATTGACTATTTTTTTTCCATGTTGGGAAAATTTTCAACTGTAATCTCTTCAAAAACTTTCTCACACCCTTTCTTTTTCTCTTCTTCTGAGAGCCCTATAATTCAAATGTTGGTCCATTTGATATTGTCCCAGATGTCTCTGAGCTTATCCTCAGTTCTTTTCATTCTTTTTACTTTATTCTGCTCTTCAGAAGTCATTTCTACCATTTTATCTTCCAGCTCACTGATTCATTCTCTGCTTCAGATATTTTGCTATTGATTTCTTTTAGAGTGTTTTTATTTTCTACACTTGTATTGTCTCTGTAGGTTTATTCTTTAATTCTTCTAAGTCTTTGTTAATTGATTATTTCATTTTCTCCATTTTGTTGTCAAGGTGTTTGATCATATTTACTATCATTATTCTGAATACTTTTTCAGGTAGTTTACCTATTTCTTCTTCATTTATTTGAACTTCTCGGTTTCTAGTTTTTTCCTTCATTTGTGTATTATTTTTCTGTCTTTTCATTTTTTCTTTTTAACTTATTGTGTTTAAGGTCTCCTTTTCCCAGGCTTCAAGCTTGAATTCTTTCTTCCTTTTGGTTTCTGCCCTAAGGTTGGTCCAGTGGTTTGTGTAACCAGAGATTTGTGCTCAGTTTTTGTTTTGTTTTGTTTATCCTCTGATGGGCAAGGCTGATTGAGGTGGTAACCCTGTCTGCTTATGATTGGGTTTGTATTTTTGTTTTGTTTGTTGTTTCACTCAGGAAGGAAATGCACCATCAGCAAAGTGCCCCCAGAATCTCTCTGCAGTCTTGATTTCAGCTGAGCTTCATCCAGCCCAGCATTTCACATGTTGTGCTTTGCATATAAGTTAAATAAGCATGGTGACAATATACAGCCTTGACTTCCTCCTTTTCCTATTTATTTGGAACTAGTCTGTTGTTTCATGTCCAGTTCTAACTGTTGCTTCTTGACCTGCATATGGGTTTTTCAGGAGGCAGGTAAGGTGGTCTGATATTCCGATCTCTTTAAGAATTTTCCACACTTTGTTGTGATCTACATAGTCAAAGGCTTCAGCATAGTCAATGGAACAGAAGTAGATGTTTCTCTGGAATTCTCTTGCTTTTTCTATGATCCAACAGATGTTGGCAATTTGATCTCTGGTTCCTCTGCCTTTTCTAAATCCAGCTTGTATATCTGTAAGTTCTCTGCTCATACACTGCTGAAGCCTGGCTTAAATGATTTTGAGCATGACTTTGCTAGCATGTGTAGCAAGTATTAGTTTCTAATGTAAAGTGAAATGAATCAACTGCATATTCATATAACCCTTCCCTTATGAACTTCCTTCCCATTCAGATCACCACAGTGAATTAAGTAGAGTTTCCTGTGCTATACAGTAGGCTCTCATTAATTATTTTTTATACATAGTATCAATAATGTATAAGTGTCCATCCCAGTCTCCCAATTCCTTTCATCCTCTTCTTTCTTCCTTGGTATCCATACATTTGTTCTCTCTGTCTGAGTCTCTATTCTGCTTTGCGAATAGGATCATCTATAACACTTTTCTAGATTCCAAATATACAAACAACCTATTTTGATTATACTAGTATTTGTAAACACTTCAATGGGTTTTTCATGGTTTTTAAGATAATGCAGAGATTCCATATAACACATTTCTCTGTCTATTCTCCATCTGTCCAGTCACATCTCTCACTTCTGGTGAGATGATTTTTTTCACATATCTCATGCCACTAATATCAGATGAAACACATACCATTAATACACCCATCATTGAGAAAAATATATATTATTGCAGCATACATTGATTATTTACTATTAGATACTGAGTCAGTATTTTGTATGGATTTTCTCATATTATTATCACAGCTCTATTATGATCCCTGTTTTACACATAAGGTAAGTAGAAATAAGAGAATGTAAATAACTTGCCCAAGGTAGGAAGCTAGTTAATATAGAGGCTGATACTCAACACTAGACAACCCAACTCTAGATCTCATTTTCTGTTCACATTTCTCTCCAGAATGGCTCACCCCACGTTACCTTTATTTTCTACCATAAGAAATTACTCTTCCATCAAAATTTATCTCAGTGTACAACCCCTCTCTGAAGCTGTCCTTTAGTCCCCAGGGAAAGCGTCAAACCTTTTTTCTCCATGTTCCATTTATGATGGTCAGATCTGTTATAATTACCGTGATTTTATTGCCCGAATGCTTGTCTACCCAATAGATCAGAGTTAGTCAAAGTAGGTTTTGTAGAGGTCTAGTTTCAAAGTATGTTTAAAATAAAACTGAATAGAGTAGAATAAAACAGAGTAAAACAAAACAAAACAAAACAGAGTTAGATGACACAAATTAATTATAAAAAATAAAAAGTATTTGAATGCATACCTAGTAAGAAATACACTTTCCACTACATGAATCACAACCATGAGCATTTAGAGTGACCACTTTTATGAACTGATGGCCTAGTACACACTTTCTAAATCATTTACCCATCACTATAACTCAGTACTTGTAAGGTCAAAGAGATCTATTACTCATTCATTATTCAAAAACACCTTGCAATAAGACTGTATTGATTGGAATTGATTCCCAGAGATTTGCAGTCTTTAAGATTATCATGAAGAACTCTCTTGTCTTCTCATCCTTTCACCTGTGAATGAACTAGATTTTTGAGAAGATTTCATTAACAGAAGTCCCATGGGTCTAGAAATCCCATTTCAAAATAGCATTAATCAAATTTCCTTAATCCTACAGAAACTTTCAGCTACACACTGCAGCTATTTCACAAGAAATCTATAAGCCTGCTATTTAAATGTCATGCTTCTTTGTTGTTATTTATTTATACCTAATTTATTAGCTGAACACATCTCCATAGACTTAGGATATGAGTATCTATAAGTTTAATTAAGCCAATTCTGAGTATTCTCACTCCCAGTGAAACATAGAAGACCAAAATATAAACACAGAAAATATACTCATACACAAAGATGAGCACCCTCAAGAGATAATCTAATCCAACAGCAAGTTAGCAAACCCAGAGGAACTGGGGAAAAGACACATGACAGAGACATCTAATTAGAGAGTCAGGCTTTTAATATTTAAATTTATTTTAAATTGTAAAGTTGAATCACATGGAAGATGCACTTCACTGTATGACTAGATTTATGCAAATACATACAGATTCTTCTGCAGGCCATATTGAAATCCCCACAGTGACAAAAACTGACTTGCCCCTCTCATATACCTTGTAAGACGTCTCCTTGTATAGGAATCAGCTCTGGCGTTAAGCCATATTCTCTCATCCAAGCATTGGAAAGAGAAAAGTAATCTTAAAGTTGACTAGACCCATTATTTTTCTTACAAATACAATGAAACCAAACTAAATTACTAATATAGTTAACACTTAAACAACACAAGTTTGAACTGTGATGGTTCCCTTAACACACAATTTTTGTTAAATAGTAAACACTACACAAACTATGTCAGTTAAATCCTCAGGTGAGAAACCATGGCTATGAGCAACCTGGTATGGAGGATGGACTATACGTTATACACAAATTTTTGACTATAATGAAGGTTGGCACTTCTAATCCTGAGGTTGTTCAAGGTCAACTGTATCAAGGGGTCATTGTCAAGGTTATGGATGGTGGCAAAGTAAGGCCCATTTTTAAAATGTGTTTCCAGTTTAGAGTTTCATTATAAGTAATAATAATAACCACAGTATCATCAACATCATCACCATCAACATTATCACCATTACTATCACTGACTTCATTGATTTATATCACATTTGTTTAAAAGAACTTAAATATTTAAGACCTCACTTGGCAATAATATTAGATTTCTATATTGTAAATATATATTTTTAAGTTGAGATGCAGAAAAATTATATGGGCATTGCTTGAATTAATATGGTACATTTAATACACAGGATAATGTTAAGAACAATTCAGACCTTTTAAAGTTGTGTTTAATTCCTGTTTTCTAAGCTCTCATTCACTGGAAAAAATGCTAGGTTTTACTTAGATATATTTAATAAGTTAGAATAGGTATAGATCTGATCTTATAGTAGACATAGTTGTTTTTTTCTAGGTCATCATTAACTCATGTTTAACTTTTAAAACAGTTTCTTTTTCTTATTTCTTGCCAAACTCTGACCCATTACAATCCTCCACAGGTCTCTCTTTTTGGAGAAGTGGAGGTGAATGGAATATATGTTGACACATGTATTTTTACAGTTTATTTATAGTCAATCTTCAGGGTGCTTCCTATCAGAAATGATAACAATAAAGTGCCAATAGACTAAAAAAAAAAGAATATCTGTTTCATGTGTTTTCCATCATGAGGCCATCTTAAGTGAGATTCTTTTTCTAAAAGATCAAGACTTTTAAAATCCTTCTGAAGACAAACTCTGCCTACTTCCAGATCATGTGGCAGTAAAACACTATTACATAGCTCATCACACCCAGGATGAAGTGTCGGCTGCAAAACATTATGATTTATGTGTATATTCAACATTTGTTTTTGGAGCCAAACTGACTTCTCTCTTAATTTGTTGCGATTAAAATGATCTCTATTTAATTCTTTGTAACTAGTGATCCTTATTTCTGCCTAATAATGTGGTTATACACAAAGCATTTCCTGCACCTTGTTTTTCTGCAAAAATTCTCATCAGTGCCCTTAATTACCTACTGACATCACTGTGTTGGTGTGGACTTTCACACAATACTGTGTACAGCATGGCTCATAAAACCTAATGAGAATAAGTTCATTAAATTAATCCAAATAATTAACAAACTTGCTGCCTGCTTCTCGATGTCTAATTTGTGACACAAATTTGGCAAATGTTTTCAACTGTGGTAACAAGAATTGAATCCAAAAAACCTGTTTCAGAGAACTTGACATTCATATTTATTTGGGTTTCTTCATCAAATATACAATCTGCTGATGATATATAAAAAGAAAGAGACACATCCACAGTAAAATAAAGATAAAATAACATAAAATGTTGACCAAGGGAGGGAGGGTTCATGATGATGATTTATCTTTTCTGCATGCTGTGTTCCTAAAGAGGAAAGAAGAGAAAATTATTTTGTTTTCATATTTCAGTAATCACACTTTCATGTTAAAAGACTTAACTCTTTCCATTCCCAGCTACCACCTGTTCCCTAAGTTGCTGGATCAAACACTTTGCTAAAATGCTCTCATTATGCAAGGAATGTATTGGTATGACAGAATATATACTAACAGGTCATTAGTACACAGTGACTTAATAAATTGACAGTCAAATTTACCCTACCCCAGTTATCCTAAAAGTTACATAGTGTGTAATATCCATACCTCCCTCAAATCTAAAACACAAATAAAAGAATAGAATAAAATTTAAACTTTTGAATGGCTTACTCTTCTGCTTTATTTTAAATCCCTGGGTTGTAAAACAGATTCTGATGTTTAGGAGGTGATCAAACAAGTTGGTTGGATAAATTAGAAGACAACTCAATAATATTTTTTTAACTTTTACTTTTTTATGTTGTATAGCAGTGACGACTCACTCCAGTACTCTTGCCTGGAAAATCCCATGGATGGAGGAGCCTGGTAGGCTGCAGTCCATGGGGTTGCTATGAGTCAGACATGGCTGAGGGACTTCACTTTCACTTTTCACTTTCATGCATTGGAGAAGGAAATGGCAACCCACTCCAGTGTTCTTGCCTGGAGAATCCCAGGGACAGAGGAGCCTGGTGGGCTGCTGTCTATGGGGTCACATAGAGTCGGACATGACTGATGTGACTTAGCAGCAGCAGCAGATTAACAAACGATGTTTGATAGTTTCACGTGAACAGCAAAGGGACTCAGTCTTACATACACATGTATCCATTCTTCCCCAAACTCCCCTCCCATCCAGGCTGCCACGTATCACTGAGCAGAGTTCCATGTGCTGTGTAGTAGGCCCTTGTTGGTTATCCATAAGTGAATTTATTGTAACTAAAGAATCCACCTGAAATGTGGGAGACCTGACCTGAGTTCAATTCCTGGGTTGGGAAGATTCCCTGGAGAAGGACATGGCAACCCACTCTGTATTCTTGCCTGGATAATCCCATGGACAGAGGAGCCTAGTGAGCTACAGTCCATGGGGTCACAAAGAGTTGGACATGACTGAGTGACCAAGCACATTCTATTTTTAGTAGGTGATTTTTTTCTCCCAAAACATATGTGTGTGTGTATGATGTTTTACTACTTCCTAGCAACATGCTGTCTGAATACTGACTAAAGTAAAAGTGAAAATATTAAAATCTCTCCTATATATCTTCTTCTTAGGAGCTGTTCTTTGAGCCACAGCTCTTATGGATCATAAATGAAATCACATTTATTGGCAATCATCTTGAGCCTATTCTTTCCTTTCTTTCTTCTTTCTTTCTTTTTTTTTGGTACCCAGCAAAGGTATTTATCAGAATTGCTCACTTTAGGGAGTATCCACTGGGGCTTTGACCAAAGAAGAATTCTATTGTACAAATAAATAAGAATTATCAAATGTTAAAGCAAAAAAGAGACATAGATGATAATGTCATATCTGTTTAACCCCCTTTTAAAAATAAAGTTATTGTGCTTTTGCTTGCTTATTTGCATCCGGAAGCACAGTTTTGCATGGCCATTATGAATTTGAATTTCCCCCAGTGGTCTATCTTTGTAGACTGCCTTTATATAAAAAATTAGTACAGGAGTTTAGAATATAGTTTTCTTATATAAGCTTATTTTATTATTATTATTTTTTGTGGTACTCAATTTGAAGATTGGGTTTCTTAATTTTTTATCGTATTTTTAATTAAGAGGATTATTACTTTACAATATTGTGATGGTTATTGCCATACATCAACATAAATCAGCACTAAGTATACGTATGTCCCCTACCTCTTGAACTCACTCCCGTGGGGTATCATAGAGCACTGGCTTTGGGGCCCTTGCAACATACTTAGAACACCCACTGGCTATCTGTTTTACATATGATAATGTATATGTTTCAATATTATTCTCTCATATCATCCCACTCCTCCTTCCTTAACTATGTCTAAATGTCTGTGTCTCCTTTGCTGCCTTGCAAGTAGAATCATCCATAATATCTTTCTGGATTCCATTTATACACATTCATACACAATATTTGTCTTTCCCTTTCTGACTTACTTCACTCTGTATAATAGGCTCCAGGTCAATCCACCTCATTAGAACTGACTCATATGCATTCCTTTTTATAGCTATTGTGTATATTTTACTGGAGTACAGTTGATTTACAAACATCATGTTAGTTTCAGGTGTGCAGTAAAGTGAATCAGTTGTACATATACATATATTCATATACACGTTTTGCCATCAAAGAGATCGAAGTTTTCATCCAGCTTGTATGTGCAAATTTTATTCCACTCTCAGCATCTCAGATTGTATAGCAATGAACTGGGGATGCTAAGGGTACTGCCCTCATGAGATAGTTTGCAGGGTATGATAATGAATATTTAATGAAAGTATTCAATAAATTGTAGCCACTTTAATAATGAATCCTGGCTTTTCTTAAAAGAATGAAGATGGGGTGGGAGGGGCGTTCAGGCTGGGTGCACACATTCATACCCATGGCTGATTCATGTCATTGTATGGCAGAAACCACCACAATATTGTAAAGTAATCAGCCTCCAATTAAAGTAAATATATTAATTTTTTTAAAAAAAGAATGAAGGTGAGAAATAAGAGTTATGGAAGTATTCTAGTCCCGTGATTGATCCATATTTGAAAAGGGAGGGGAAAAATATATAGAATGCACACACAGTCACGATGCCCAATACCTACTTTCATAGTGAGCAGGAAATTCCCAATTAAGCCTTAGTATTCATTAGACACACGAAGACAAGAAGCACAAACTTAAATATTTAAATATGAAATTTAAGTGAGGAGGGACAATGGAAATGGGTAGGGGAAAAATGTTATTATGGGATTACATGAAATCATGTGTGAAAAACTTCTGAAAATTTTAAAGCACTATATACTTTAAAGCATCTTTCATTCAATAAAAACAACAAATAAATAAATATAGGATTTAAGGAAATTTATAAGTAAAAGAGCATAAAGTCATTCCTGAAATATAGACTGTAGAAGATAGTGTAGCTACATATTACATTGTCTTTAGAGTCTTGTAACCTGGATTAAGATTCCAGATAGGCACTTACAAGTCCATGACATTAGGCAAGTTATTTGACATCTCAAAACCTCAGATATTTCTTCCAGGACATAGAAATAAAATAGGCCTATTCCATTAAGGTATTTGTGAGCATAAAATAAAAAATCTCCAAATAGAAGAAAAACTCTTACTTGGTTAATGAGATTCACAGTTTATCTCTGAATAAAAATTGAAATCACAACTAATTCTAGAGTTTGAAAAAACTTTGCTCACAAAGTGTCTCCAAATGCTTTGTCTCACTTTTTTCTCACAAAATTCTTGGAACTGGCATAGCAACTCTCAAGTGAAAGAAGGTTTGCTCCACTGGGGACACCTGGCAATTTGGGGGGAGATTTTTGGTTGTCTTGCTGCAGACACTACTAGCATCTTGTGAGCAGGGAGGCTGCTAAATATCCTATGGTGAATAAGAGTACCCACTATGACAAAGAATTTTCCAGCACTAATGTAAATATTGCTGAGATTGAGAAGTGCCATTCTAGAGGTACAGGAATCTTTTAAATAATGGGTATTTGCAGTGAAAATATATTTATCTTATGTTGTTGTATTGTTATCAACCCAGCAGTGAAACAGAATCATACTTATTTCTTTGGGTCACCTATTTGAATTAATTCCATCACTTTGGAGGGTTATTTTTCTGATTGACTACTACTTGTTCATGAAGAAATAACTAGAAAGGTAGCACTGATCTAAATTCACATCATCATAGAATATTCATAATCAAGGGCCCTTGGCTTGTTCCATTCAGAATATTAATTAGTTACTAAAATTTAAAAGTATCAGTCAGTACAGTCACTCAGTCATATCCGACTATTTGTGAACCCATGGACTGCAGCAAACCAGACCTCCCCATCCATCAGCAACTTCCAGAGCTTACTCAAACTCATGTCCATGGAGTCAGTGATGCCATCCAGCCATCTCATCCTCTGTCGTCCGCTTCTCCTACTGCCCTCAATCTTTCACAGCATCAGGGACTTTTCAAATGAGTCAGCTCTTCACATCAGGTAGCCAAAGTATTGGAGTGTCAGCTTCAGCATCAGTCCTTCCAATGAGTATTCAGGACTGGTTTTCTCTAGGATGGACTCAAGAGTCTTCTCCAAGAGCACACTTCAGAAGTATCAGTACTTCAGTGCTTAGCTTCCTTTACAGTTCCACTCTCACATCCATACATGACTACTGGAAAAAACATACATTTGACCAGAAAGACCTTTGTTGGCAAAGTAATGTCTCTGCTTTTTAATATGATGTCTAGGATGGTCATAACTTTTCTTCCAAAGAGCAAACGTCTTTTTATTTCGTGGGTGCAGTCACCATATGCAGTGATTTTGGAGCTCCCCAAAATGAAGTCTGTCACTGTTTCCAGTGTTTCCCCATCTATTTGCCATGAAGTGATGGGATCAGATGCCATGATCTTCGTTTCTGAATACTGAGCCTCAAGCCAACTTTTTCACTCTCCTCTTTCACTTTCATCAAGAGGCTCTTTAGTTCTTCACTTTCTGCCGTAAGGGTAGTGTCGTCTCCATATCTGAGGTTACTGAAATTTCTCCAAGCAATCTTGATTCCAGTTTGTTCTTCTTCCAGCCCAGAGTTTCTCATGATGTACTCTGCATATAAGTTAAATAAGCAGAGTGAAAATATACAGCCTTGATGTACTCCTTTCCTGATATGGAACCGGTCTGTTGTTCCATGTCCAGTTCTAACTGTTGCTTTCCGACCTGCACACAGATTTCTCAGGAGGCAGGTAAGACAGTCTGGTATTCCCATCTCTTTAAGAAATTTCTAGTTTGTTATGATCCACACAGTCAAAAGCTTTGACAGAGTCAATAAAGCAGAAGTAGATGTTTTTCTGGACTCTCTTGCTGTTTTGATAATCCAACAGATGTTGGCAATTTGATCTCTGGTTCCTCTGCCTTTTCTAAATCCAGCTTGAATATCTAG
The DNA here is from genome assembly GCA_006410615.1 of Neotragus moschatus. Classification (NCBI taxonomy): domain Eukaryota; kingdom Metazoa; phylum Chordata; class Mammalia; order Artiodactyla; family Bovidae; genus Neotragus; species Neotragus moschatus. The sequence goes on along the minus strand of SJYA01002742.1, from coordinate 2,998,171 downwards.
AATTTCACAGTTCATGTTCTTATGAGCCTTGCTTGAAGAATTTTGAGCATTACTTTACTAGCATGTGAGATGAGTGCAATTGTGAGATAGTTTGATCATTCGTTGGCATTTCCTTTCTTTGGGATTGGAATGAAAACTGACCTTATCCAGTTCNATATCTAGAATTTCACAGTTCATGTTCTTATGAGCCTTGCTTGAAGAATTTTGAGCATTACTTTACTAGCATGTGAGATGAGTGCAATTGTGAGATAGTTTGATCATTCGTTGGCATTTCCTTTCTTTGGGATTGGAATGAAAACTGACCTTATCCAGTTCTGTGGCTGCTGTTGAGTTTTCCAGTTTGCTGGGATATTGAGTGCAGCACTTTTACAGCATCATCTTTTAGAATTTGAAATAGCTCAGCTGGAATTACATCACCTCCACTATTTTGTTCTTTGTGATGCTTCCTAGGACTGGAAAAGGTCAGTTTTCATTCCAATCCTGAAGAAAGGCAATGCCAAAGAATGCTCAAACTACCACACAATTGCACTCATCTCACACGCTAATAAAGTAATGCTCAAAATACTCCAAGCCAGGCTTCAGCAATACGTGAACCGTGNAGCCCAGAAATAAACAAGACTGGAAATATAGCCAAAATCACTGCAGATGGTGACTACAGTCAATTAAAAGATGCTTGCTCCTTGGAAGAAAAGCTATGACCAACTTAGACAAGATATTAAAAAGTAGAGACATTATCTTGCCAACAAAGGTCCATCTAGTCAAAGCTATGGTTTTTCCAGTGGTCATGTATGGATGTGAGAGTTGGACTGTGAAGAAGGGTGAGAGCTGAAGAATTAGTGCTTTTGAACTGTGGTGTTGGAGAAGACTCTTGAGAGTCCCTTGGGCTGCAAGAGGGTCCAACCAGTCCATCCTAAAAGAAATCAGTCCTGAATATTCATTGGAATGACTGATGCTGAAGCTGAACCTCCGATACTTGGCCATATGATGTGAAGAACTAACTAATTGGAAAAGATTCTGATGCTGGGAAAGATCGAAGGTAGGAGGAGAAGGGGACGACAGAAGATGAGAGGGTTGGATAGCATCACCGACTCTATGGACATGAGTTTGAGCAAGCTCCGGGAGCTGGTGATGGATAGGAAGCCTGACATGCTGCAGTCCTTGGGGTTGCAAAGAGTCAGACATGACTGAGCAACTGAACTGAACTAATACAGGACAAAGAACCAATTCCAAATGGCCACGGGAATTTGTTTTCATTCTGAAAGAGGATTCATGGCAAAGGTTTTTAAAAGAGAGTTTATGGCATGAGATAGCATTTTAGAGAAATCTTTGATACCTATTTGAAGAAGGATAGATTAAAGAAGGGTAAAGCTGGATATACAAAGACCAGTTAGTAAGGGAAAAATGAAAGCACAACAAGTGTAAAGTTTTAATTGAGGATTCTTGGCTGGAAAAATGTGAGAAATTTAAAATAAGTATGAGATAACTTAATTTAAAATAAATTATTGAATATTTCTACATTCTTAATATATCTGAGGATTTGTACTTGATTATGGATGTTTTAAAAAGTTTTTTAGTAATACTTGTTGATGACGTTGTCGAATCTCTAATTCTAACTATGACACTTCCCAAATATTCTTTGTCTTAAAACCATTAACAAACTTTGCCCAGAATACCTGAATCTTGCCAGGCCTACTCTTCACAGGTGGCTGATGATACCAGGAGTGACCATCGAAAGGAGAAGATGTGGCGATGTATCTGAACATTGGCAAAGAGAAACAAGATTGGCTAAATTCTTGCAGTGAAACAGAATATTAACAAAGATTCTCTGGCTCATTTGGGGAGGATAAAATTAATTCAGGAAGGAGAGGTAGCTATAGGCAAGATTCCATGGACAAAGAGAGAGACAAATGTAGATTATGGTTTTTTAAAAAATTAGTGAATGGGATGTTAACCTCCAACTGGGGAAGTAATTGTATTATAATGGTGATGGAAAAAACTATCAACCAAAGAAATGAACCTGAACTGAAATGTTTCTAAATGGCAAGTAACTTTGGTTACCATTTTGGTTTGTGTGTGCTTTATCTTGTACACAGCTACCCTGTGCTTTAAAATCTCAGCAGAGACTAGAAAGAGGGATTTTACAAGATTTTGCAATAAGGCATTGACCACAAACAACTGACTTAAACCATCCTAAACCAAGATTCCACCAGCAACACAATTCTTACTTTCCATGGTGGTTTCAAACCTATGGGCTTCCCTGGTGGTGCAGAGGTTAAAGCATCTGCCTGCAATGTGGGAGACCTGGGTTCAATCCCTGGGTCAGGAAGATCCCCTGGAGAAGGAAATGGCCTGGAGAATCCCATGGACGGAGGAGCTTGGTGGGCTACAGTCCACGTATTGCAAAGAGTCAGTCAGACACGACTGAGCGACTTCACTTTTACTTTCACTTTTCAAACCTAAGTACCTCACTCAATGGATTCAAAGATAAACAGAGATGACTATGAAGTACCTTGTGTGATGCCTGGCCTATTGCAGGCTTTTTCAAAATCTGATTCTTTTCCTGGGATTCTGAGCTACTGTACAGTTATCTTTAGGAATGTATCTGAGAAACATAAGGAAAACTTGGGCACTAAGTTAGTTGAAGAAAGTTCTGGGCTCTGAAGCTGGCTGAATCTACAGCAGAGGTGGTAAGAAATGAAAAAAGACAGAATTCCATTCCCAGGTTTTTTTCATGACTATGACTGTAGTACAGGAAAAAAAATGACTGACAGGGCATCCTGTAAAAACATATGCCTGTAAGCACAGTGATTTGGGGAAGTCTTCTATCTTGAGAGGCAGGATGTTTCACTGAGACCATAAATTATGTTTTGAGTATAAATGTATTTATATTTACTTTCTCAATACACATAAGCAGCTATGTCTTGTGCCCTCTTGCCTGGCAGTATTTATGTTCTAGGACTTAAAAATAGAAGAAACTTTCATACACGACTGTATTTGTCACTTAATGGTTCTGTTTTGAGGAAATTAATGCTGGTGTATCCCATGTGGTAAAGTAAAAGAAGTACCAGTTTTTAAAGTAATCATTTTGTTTTTAATTGCACCTTTTTCAAATATATTTTTATTTTTGATAGAGATATAGTTGACATACAATATTATGTTAGTTTCAAGTGTACAGCATAGTAATCTGAAATAAAATAAATTACAAAATGATCACCGTGACAAGTCTAATAACCATCTGTCACCATATAAAATTATTGCACTATCATTGACTACATTCCTTATGTTGTATATTACATCCCCATGGCTTATTTAGTTTATAACTGTAAGGTTGTATCTCTTCATCTCCTTCTTGCATGCATGCTAAGTCACTTCAGTCCGATTCTTTGTGACATCGTGGACTGTAGCCCTCCAGACTCCTCTGTCCATGGAATTCTCCAAGCAAGAATACTGAAGTGGGTTGCGATACCCTCCTTCAGGGGATCTTCCCAACTCAAGGATTGAACCCACATCTCTTGTGGCTCCTGCATTGGCAGGCGGGTTCTTCACCACTGGTGCCACCTGGGAAGCCCAGGTATAAATGGACTTAATTTTTTGCAGTGGTTTTAGGTTCAGAGTAGAATCAAAAGAAAAGTACAATTTCCATAAACCTCGAAGCACTGCACAGGCATAAACGTCCTCAGCATCTTGCGTCAGAATGGTGTATTTGTCCCAATTAACCTACACTGATGTATCATGATTGATTTTTAAACATTAAAATTTTTATTAATTCTTTTTATTAACTATAGCTCTGTGAATTTTAACACGTCATGGATTCATGTAACCCTCGTTAAAATCCAGATTCAAGGTAATTCCTAAAGGATCCCTTAAAAATCTCCCTTTACAGCCACATCCTGCCCTCGTCCCTAGCCCCTGACATGCTCTGATTTTTTTCTATCACTGTAGCTTTTGTCTTTTCAAGACTGTCATGTAGATGGAATCATAAAGTATGAAACCTTTTGAGACTGGCTTGTTTCACTCATCATAATGCCTTTGAGATTCATATAAGTTTTTGTGTTCTATTTTCATCTGTTCCATTTTATTGCTGAATGATACACCATTATATGGACATACCAGAATTATTCTTCTATCAAAGAACATTTGAGTTGTTTCCAGATTGGAGCAGTTATGAATAGAAGAGCTGTAAGTTTTGGTTTACAAGTTTCTGTATGAATATATTTCTATTTCTCTAGGATAAATGATCTGGAGTAAGACTGCCAGGCAATATAATAAATGCATTTAACTTTCTAAGACACTGCTATTTTCCAGCGTGGCAGTCCTATTTTGCATTTCTGACAGTCACAGGTGAGATTTCCAGTTGCTCTGCACTTTCACTAGGACTTGGTATTTTGATTTGCTTTTTAATTTGCAGCCCTTCTAATGGATATGTAGTGGCACCAAACAGGCTTTTAAATTGTATTTCTTTAATGGATAATGATACTGATTATCTTTTCATATGTTTATTTGTCATCCGTAGGTGCTTTTTGCTGAGGTGTCTATTCAAATTATTTTTTCATTTTTATTTTGTTTTCTTGGCAAACTGTCTTTTTTATCCATATATAATGTCCCTTTCTGCTTCCCTGGTGTTTCAGCGGTAAAGAATCTGCCTGTAGTTTAGGAAATGTGGATTTTATCTCTGAGTCAGAAAGATCCCCCGGAGAAGGAAATGGCAACTCACTCCAACATTCTTGCCTGGGAAATCCCATGAATAGAGGAGCCTGGCAGGCTACAGTCCACTGGGTTGCAAAATAGATGGACACAACTTAGCGACTAAACCACCACCACCCAATGTCCCTTTCTACCTGTCCAGTGTTTCTTTGACTTTGGATTGAACAATTAAACCACTTGCATTTGACTATTAACAAGTTTGGATTTAAGTTTACTACTTTTTTATTCCGTTAATTCTGTTTTCCTTTTCTTACTTTCTTTTGTGGTTTCTCCCTTAGTAATAGGAATAATGCTTTGAGGCTAAGCAAAATGAGAGGACCCATGACTTTCTCCCACTTATCAGTTCTGGGAAAGTAAAATTTCAGAGAGGAATGGCTTTTGGTGCTCTTTAAGATGTTGAATTTTAGATCATTGGCCTTACAGAAATCTGTATGATTCTGATTATTTAAGTTAGCAAAATCTGAAGAAACCTCCACCATCAGAAAATAGTTTTCCTTATATTAAAGCATCTATCAGTGGTGATGAGTGTGGACTAGAGATTTGAGACATTTCCTATCTACTCAGTTTAAGACCCACCGGCCCTTCAAATGACCCAGGAAGACACAACAATGCTTGGGATTTAATTTTCTGCCAACCAGATATATTTCTGGCATAACTGTGTATAGATTAAAATTTATACCCACTATCCTTGCCTGGTAAAAAATTAAAAGATGGATATGACCAAAGCATTTAAACAGAATGTTCCAACCAGTCCATCCTAAAGGAGATCAATCTTAGGTGTTCATTGGAAGGACTGATGTTGAAGCTGAAACTCCAGTACTTTGGCCACCTGTTGCAAAGAGCTGACTCATTGGAAAAGACCCTGATGCTGGGAAAGACTGAGGGCAGGAGGAGAAGGGGACAACAAAGGATGAAATGGTTGGATGGCATCACCGACTCAATGGACGTAGGTTTGGGTGGACTCCGGAAGTTGGTGATGGACAGGGAGGACTGGCATGATGTGATTCATGGGGTCACAAAAAGTTGGACATGACTGAGCAACTGAACTGAACTGAACTGATTGTTTTGCCTCTTACCAGCCTGGAAATAATTATTCAGGCAATAAAGTGTGTTCTTGGAATGCGACTATTTCTTAGGGGGTATTATTATACTTCAGAGGTGGTGTGTAAGTTCTTCCAAGATTTGGGGATTTATTTGTTTTTCCTCCAGTTAAATTAGTAGTTTAGGTCCAATTAAGAAAACATTTCTACAAGTTCTGCTTTATATGGGGGCTTTGTCAAGCCCTGGAAGATAGACACGAGAGTGATATTTTCATGCTTTTCTAGTATTTACTAAGAAACACATATTCACCCCACTGTATTGCTTTATTATCACATGCACCAGAAAGTTATGACTGCCTTTTAAAAAAAGCTTAGACAAAAGTAAAGTCATGATTCCCAGTCAAGGGAAACTATGATACTTGGTTGTGCTTAAAACACTATTGGTTTAGGAGAAGCTAACAAGGTCATAGCTCTTTGTTTACCAATTTCTTGATGCCCTTTTGCTCTGTGGTGCCTCATTCTCAAACACACTTCTCTCCTCTTTGGAAGTATTACAGTCAGTGGTAGCTTTAGCATCACTAAAGCTTTAGCATTAGTGATACTTTAAATGATACCTGATAAAAGTGATTGTTTCCCCAAAGCTACTAAGACTCATCAAGAGGCTTTTTAGATCCTCTTCACTTTCTGCCATAAGAGTGATATTATCTGCATATCAGAGGTTATTGATATTTCTCCCAGCAATCTTGATTCCAGCTTGTGCTTCTTCCAGCCCAGCGTTTCTCATAATGTACTCTGCATATAAGCTAAATAAGCAGGGTGACAGTATACAGCCTTGATGTTCTCCTTTCCCAACTTAGAACCAGTCTCTTGCTCCATGTCCGGTCCCTACTATTGCTTTTTGACCTGCATAATGGTTTCTCAGGAGGCAGGTCAGGTAGTCTGGTATTCCCATCTCTTTAAGAATTTTCCACAGTTTGCTGTGATCCTCACAGTCAAAGTCTTTAGTCAGTGAAACAGAAGTAGATGTGTGTTTTTTTGGAATTCCCTTGCTTTTTCTGTGATCCAGTGGATGTTAGCAATTTTCTCTCTGGTTCCTCTGCCTTTTCTAACTTTAGCTTGTACATCTGGAAGTTCTCTGTTCATGTACTGTTGAAGCCTGGAATGGAGAATTTTGAGCATCACTTTACTCCTATGAAATGAGTGCAATCGTGCAGTAGTTTGAACGTTCTTTGGCATTGCTATGATTATACCAAATGTTACATTAGAGCAGTAACACTCATTCACTAGGTGCTGTAAATTACTCTATAAAGAACTATCTTTCAAGTGTGAGTTATACAAGGCGCAATAGTGAATCATGTGTGAACGTCAAAGGGCAGGAATTCTTTTACTAAGTCAGGGGTGGACTGGATTAATGCAAAGTAGTATGCAGAGATTACAGAGCCATTGTTTACCAGACCAATGGTACTATCATGTGACAAAGTCTATTTCATATAATTAATATATGAGGTTTTACATAGCATGTGCAAAATATTCAGAATTTCTTAACTTTTCTTGTACGGTACTAACTGGTTAAAGAAAAGACCTGTTTGACTCCTTTATACTCACGTCTATGTATGTGGGACAGTGGTACACACAGGCACACACATACACAGTTCTAATTAGAAAAGAGAGAAAATGAAGGGAAAAGTCCTCTAATAAGTGAAAGTTTTAAAATCTATGAAAAATCAAGTAAGTAAAGGGAAACAGTAACCTTTCCTGTTATGAAATAGAGGTATAAAGGTAATCAATGATCAGTTATCAAAATATTATCTTACTGTGTATACAATATGCATGAAATACACTTATGAACTAGGAAACTGACCTATGATTGGCCACTGAGAAGCTGAAGAGGAGGCATAGATCACAGTTGATGATAAGTGTGCACATGACATGAGTAATTTTTTGTTTTGGCATTATTTTATCATTTTAAAGCTTTGCTTAGAATATTTGACTTATGTATAATCTATGTATTTGTTTCTATTGTGAAGGTTTAAGCACCTCATATCAATCAGGAGCTTTGCTAATGGTGAAAGGTCAATACAAATGAGAGTCTTGCCCTCATGGGATTTACCACATTTGTGCACAGAAAGTTATATTTGAAAATTTTAAACAACTCTTTGTATCTTGTTTATGTAGCAAAAAGAAGCAAAGGTTTCTGAGTATTTGTTACTTAATATTTATTACTCATTCTATACCTAAAGCCAGAAGAAGTGACTCTCTCCTAACTAGTCACTATTAGTTCAGTCAGTTCAGTTCAGTCGTTCAGTCGTGTCCAACTCTTTGCGACCCCATCACCAACTCCCGGAGTTCACTCAGACTCACGTCCATCGAGTCAGTGAAGCCATACAGCCATCTCATCCTCTGTCATCCCCTTCTCCTCCTGCCCCCAATCCCTCCCAGCATCAGAGTCTTTTTCAAGGAGTCAACTCTTCACATGAGGTGGCCAAAGTACTGGAGCTGAAGCTTTAGCATCATTCCTTCCAAAGAAATCCCAGGGCTGATCTCCTTCAGAATGGACTGGTAGGATCTCCTTGCAGTCCAAGGGACTCTCAAGAGTCTTCTCCAACACCACAGTTCAAAAGCATTAATTCTTTGGCACTTAGCTTTTTTATGGTCCAACTCTCACATCCATACATGACCACTGGAGAAACCATAGCCTTGACTAGATGGACCTTTGTTGGTAAAGTTGGCAAAGTTACCTGATAGCAGTTAATGAGTTTTGATATATTATTCTGGAGAAGCATTCAAAAATCTCCTAAAAGCTTCTCATAAGACTTAAAACTCTGGCAGACAGCTGCANACAGCCATCTCATCCTCTGTCATCCCCTTCTCCTCCTGCCCCCAATCCCTCCCAGCATCAGAGTCTTTTTCAAGGAGTCAACTCTTCACATGAGGTGGCCAAAGTACTGGAGCTGAAGCTTTAGCATCATTCCTTCCAAAGAAATCCCAGGGCTGATCTCCTTCAGAATGGACTGGTAGGATCTCCTTGCAGTCCAAGGGACTCTCAAGAGTCTTCTCCAACACCACAGTTCAAAAGCATTAATTCTTTGGCACTTAGCTTTTTTATGGTCCAACTCTCACATCCATACATGACCACTGGAGAAACCATAGCCTTGACTAGATGGACCTTTGTTGGTAAAGTTGGCAAAGTTACCTGATAGCAGTTAATGAGTTTTGATATATTATTCTGGAGAAGCATTCAAAAATCTCCTAAAAGCTTCTCATAAGACTTAAAACTCTGGCAGACAGCTGCATCATATTCTTGCCAGGTGCTCTTTCCCTTCCACATCTTTTATGCCTGGAGCCTCAGAGCTGGAACACTATTTTTGCACTTGCTTTTTTCTATTATCTATTTCTAAAGCACTTGTAATTTGTTGAATCCCAGGACAATGCAACAGGTTAATTCTAACTTAAGTAAAATGATTTTATATATCTTTAAAATATATATTACTATGAATATTAGCATAACTTTTTCTCCCTCCTATTTTTGTGTGTATATGAGGAAAGGAAGAGACTTGGGTTTTCACCAGATACTTTACATGTCACAGTTAATTTTTATCTATTTATATCCAGGATGCCAGTAACAGCCTCATACTGTTTCTTTGAGCATTGAATAGCATTCAAAATCTCACCCAAGTTCACTTGGCTGGAGAATTATAGCACAGGAATTGAACTTCAGCTCTAACTTAGTATGACAGCCTGTGATTCCCCTGTTGTATGACGACTGAGACATTTTGAATAAAGTGATTTAAGTGGAAAGATTTACCATGAGACCTAAGCACTAGACACCCATCTGACAAATATGTCTAGAGCAGACCAATTCCTGCTCTTAGTGAGTCTCTGCTGGTTGAGATTCCTTTTTTTTTTTTCCTGCTGAGACACATCATAAGCATATGGTGTTCTCTTCCTCACCAATAACCTAAGCTTGACTATTATGTTGAAGTGTAATATTTATATAGAAAAGTGTATCTGTCAGACATACACAAATTGATAAATTTTCATAAACATAACAGGTGTATGTGTCCTAAGCACCAGGTCATGTAACATCCAGATCAAGCAACTAGTCTTCTAAACCTTCCTCATGCTCTCTACCATCACTTTTCCCACCCCGCCAACACAAGTAAGCATTTTCTGACTTCTTCCAGCTTACCTTATTTTCCCAGCTTTGATACCTCATGTAGTTGGGATCACATAGTGTCTGGCCCCTTTTGCTTAGCTTTATATTTCCAATAACCATCCATTTTGTTATATAGTTGTGTAATATTTTTACTCATTGTTGTGTTGTATTCACGTAGACATGCATCTATTTATTTATCTACAATGTAAATAATGAACATTTTGATAATCCAACTTTTAGCTATTAAATGACAATCCACTCCAGTATTCTTGCCTGGAAAATTCCATGGACAGAGGAGCCTGGCAGGCTGCAGTCTATGGGGTCACAAAGAGTTTGCCATGACTGAGCATGCACACAGGCTATAATTGTTATAAACATCCTAGAACATATTTTAAAATAAATATATTTTAATATTTTCACTGGGTATATATCAAGGAGTGGAATTGCTATATCACAAAATGTTGTTGTTTAGTCACTAAGTCATGTCCAATTTTCAACCCCATAGACTGTAACCCACCAGGCTCCTCTGTCCATGGGATTTCCTAGGCAAGTATACTGGAGTGGTTTGACATTTCTTCTCCAGAGGATCTTCCCAACCCAGGGATCAACTTTGTATATCCTGCATTGCCGTAGGATTCTTTACCACTAAGCCACCAGGGAAGCCCATTGCAAAATGAGCATAGGTTAAATTTTAGTAGATACTGTACATGTCTTTCTTTGGAATTGATCTTTGTTGTATAAAGACATATTTGCAAACTGCTCCTTCCTGCTCTGGATATAATGCATTTTTCTAATACACTGTCTCCCATTATGCAGTTCATTTCCTTCCTTGGCCAAGTTCATAGTTCTGGGCTTTGAGAAAGATTTTGATTCTTATTTCATCCCACATCATTGAGTATCTTGTTCTATTGCTCTAGCTTTATGTATGCATAAAGAATGTTTCCTGTCTCCCAATAATGGAATGTGTATGGATGGCATTGTATGACTGAAAAAGAAAAATGTGACTATGAAAAGTGTTTTGTTGAATTACACTTGTTTGGTTTTAAAATAATATCCTTTTATTTCCCAAAATCCCTTGCACCTTTATTCTTTGCTGATTGGCAGTGACTAAGCCTCAGAGGGAGTTACCCCTTGCTAGGTTAACTACAAAATTGCATGCTGGGTTGTGTCCCTACAGACTGAGGAAAAACTCTGTAAATATCAGCTACTGGAGTCTTCCTGCAATTGAACTTGAAAAATATGTGCTTAAAAACATGCAGTGAGGGGCAGCTGGTTGGAAGTCACCTTTCAGTATTTAAGGAAAGGCTGTATCGCAGCGGGCAGGTAAAAGCATTGCAGAGTAAATTTTAAACCAGTAAATTGCAACTATACAGTAAACTGTACCTTACATTTCTTCTAATTTCTACTTCCTTACACTCATATCCTAAAAAGTAAAAGCAAATACAGTTATATAGCAATAGCAGTTATAAATTAAATAAACTTGGCAATTTTATTTGCAGCTATACTTTATAAAGAGATAGACTAAGGTTACACATTTAATTAAATTTATTTTTTGGAAATTAATGAAATCTATTTTGTGCCCTCACATAATTTATAATTTAGCTCTAGTAAACCAAAATTCTAGTGTCTGTATGGTAACGACTGTTCAAATTAAAGATGGGGTGAAAATAGATGATAGAAGGTAAAATAATATGCTGTAAATGAGATGCTCTTTCTACATAATTTCCAAAATCTTTTATATGAAAATGCTAAAAATCTGAGTATTTAATAAACATTGCCATTTATTTCGGAGAAGGCATTGGCACCCCTCTCCAGTACTCTTGCCTGGAAAATCCCATGGACGGAGGAGCCTGGTAGGCTGCAGTCCATAGAGTCGTTAAGAGTTGGGCACGACTGAGCAACTTCACTTTCGCTTTTCACTTTCATGCATTGGAGAAGGAAATGGCAACCCACTCCAGTGTTTTTGCCTGGAGTATCCCAGATACAATGGTCCCCCATCTATGGGGTCGCACAGAGTCGGACACGACTGAAGCGACTTAGCAGCAGCAGCAGCAGCAGCCATTTATTTCAAGAAGCATTGCATGTAGACCTTGGGTTCTGATGCCAAATACTTGCATTCTAAATTCAGTTCTTTAATGGCTTCATCACTCTAATCTCAGTTTCCTCATCTGTAAACTTGGGATTCAGTGATCTGCCTAGTAGATTGTTGTAAGTATTAAATAAAATGACAGAAGGAAGTAGTTTAGAATGACTGTCTTGCATATGATATTACTAAAACAACTTTCAAAGATACAATGAAATGATAACTACCAAAGTATGGAGATATGCTAATGGGTCCTTTTTTTTTTTTTTTTCCTAAAGTGGTGGCTGATAGAGAATAAGTTCTATATGCATGTGGTATATTGTTTATAGTAATTCTTTTGATTTTTTCATTATTATTATTTCTGTTATAATGTTTGAAGCACAGAAATTATCGCTGGTAAAAAGAGCCTTTTTCTTAAGCTATGAAGAATATCTCCCTCTAGAGGGGTGAGCCAGGGAAATGAGAATTCATTGCCTGAAGTTATATAGTATTCCTTCTTGCCATAAGGACAGGGGCATATTCCAATTATACCATTGGGATAACTTTGATTAGACTTATATTCCATTTTTTTGCCATTGTTGTCTAATACGCTCATTAATCAAAGTATCCCACAGTTAAATTATAATAATAATGCTGAAAAGTTGAACCAACTTCAATGAACTGAATTTAATACAAGGGATTGTACCTTAAGGGTCTTCTGAGGAGGTGCTAGTGGTAAAGAACCTGCCTGCCAAAGCAGGAGACATAAGAGATGCCAGTTCCATTCCTGGCCGGAAAGATACCCTGAAGAAGTGCATGGCAACCTACTCTAGTATTCTTGTGGAGAATCCTGTAAACAGAGGAGCCTGGTGGGCTACAGTCCACAGGGTAGCAAAGACCTGGACATGACTGAAGTGACTTAACACCCATTTTACATTAAATATCCCAATTCTCAAAATAAACTTGCAATGTTGGCATTATTTTTATTTCTCAGATAAGAATTCTGAGGATCACAAAGATTAAAAAACTTGTCAAATATTTGAGATATGTCTACATATTTGTTCACTGAGTATTGTTCCATTGGATGTGCTAGAGTTCCTTTATCCTTCAGTTGACATTTGAGTTGATTCCAGCTTTGGGGAAATTAGGAATAGTGTGAAAGTGAAATTGTTAGTCACTCAGTTGTGCCCAACTCTTTGGGACTCCGTGGACTGTAGCCAGTCAGGCTCCTCAGTCCATGGAATTCTCCAGAGAAGGATACTAGAGCAGGCAGCCATTCCTTTTCCAGGGCATCTTCCTGACTCAGGGATCAAACCCAGATTTCCTGCATTGCTGGCATTTTCTTTATCATCTGAGCCACCAGAGAAGCCCCGAGAATACTGGAGTGGGTAGCCATTCCCTTCTCCAGGGAATCTTCCCAACCCAGGGGTTGAACCGGAGTCTTCCACATCACAGGCAGATTTTTTACCATCTGAGCCACCAGAGAAGCCCCACTGCTGTATAAATTCAACTGCAGGGTTTTGTGTGAACATGAGTTTTTCATTTTTATTGGTAATGCATTTTAATAAGTCAAAGAAGCCAAACTTAAAAGAGTATGTGTGATTTAGTTTAAGTGACATTTGGAAAAGGGAAAATTACAGAGATCAGTGGAAAGCAGATCACTGCTTGCCGGGGTATGGGAGAGGCATTGACTGCAAAGGGAACAACACAGTATTTTGGGGTAACAGAACTTTCCGATATCTTGATTGGATTGTGGTGGTTGTTAAGCCACATTTGGCATTTCTCCAAACTCATAGCTCTGACTGATCACCAAAAAGAGTAAGTTTTATTGTATATAAATTTAAAAATAAATATCTTGTCAAAAGACACACCAAAATGAAATGGCAAAGTTAGCAAGCAAACTCAGGAACATCTATATCCATAACCCATGCTTATTCTGCTGCTAATCCAACCCTTCTGTCAATTTTTTATTGTTTTATCAGTAATTATTATCAAATGAGTTATTATTAGAAGCTTCCTCTATGTCTTATATGTTCCAAAAGGGAATATTTTATCTTATATATTATCAGATAGAATTTGTCTTAATATAAACACTATATCCCTTCTTTGTTGTCCAGTTGATAAGTCATGTCTGACTCTTTGCAAGCCCATGGACTGCAGCATTCCAGGCTTCCCTGTCCTTCACTATGTCCCAGAGTTTGCTTAAACTCATGTCCATTGCGTCAGGGATGCCATGCAGCCATCTCATTCTCTGTTGTCCACTTCTCCTCCTACCCTCAATCTTTCCTAGCATCAGGGTCTTTTCTAATGATTCGGCTCTTCCCATCAGGTGGTCAGAGTACTGGATCTTCAGCTTCAGCGCCTTCTTGCCATTGTATAAATCCAATTCAACTGCAGTGCTACGTATTTTTAACGTGTTGGATAAGTTAATGCTTTCAATTTGTTATTTTTTTTTTAGTCAGAACTTTTTTTAACATTTAAAAATATTAATCCAATCGATTCCAGTATTCCCATCTGTTCCCTAAATCAGAGTTGCTTTAAGATAGCAATCATGAGTCTAATTCTATTATGCTTTTGCCTTCAAGAATACCGGCTGCTGTGTGTCCCACCTCTTCTCGTCAATTAGTCAGTGAACATGCCTGGGCACTTAAAGTGAGAGTGATGGGGAGTCAAGTTAATACTAAAACAGTTAATGATCCTTTTCATCAAGTGCTGTTTAATCAGGAAATTATTTCCACCTATAGTTGATAACTATTGTTATAATTCTTTAGAGACTTATTGCCACTAACAGGTTGAAATTCCTCTGTCTTGAACAGCAGTTTAGACGCCTTAATGATAAAATTAAAACATGGGATCAGAATGTAGCAATATTTTTATCAAAAATTATTCAGCAAATGAACATGCAGATTATGGCAGGCTCGCAATGCTTACTTGGATATTTAAAACCACTTAGAAATTCAGTACTTACAAATTATCTATAAATATATTAAACTCGCAAAGAACCTGCAATATTAATTGTTGACTGGGGATTTCATTGGGCAAACAAATTATTCAGACAGAGTAATGCCTGTCCTTGTTTGCTGTAGCTCCCCAGGAGGTAAAACAATAAATTCCAAATCTTAAAGTCACCAAATTTATTTATCTCCGGTAATAAGTGCTTTTTTCCTTCTTCTGCAGTGAACCCAAATGAACCCTGAAAAAATAAAGTGTATTGCAGATCACTGTTTTTAATGAAGGAAAATTTTTTTTCTAACCAAAATTTGAATACTTTGGCCCAAGGATATTAAAACAGTCTTTTTTTATCAGTAACTTAAGTTTAGATGCCAAAGTAGTTGAGCATAAACATGTTGAAGTTAGGAAAAATAGGCCAATGTCTGCTACAGAAAATGTGAATTTGTAATCAAGTCATTTATTCATTCTTTCTAAAAGTATTAATTGATCACAGACTGCATACAGGATTCAAGAAGGGAATGGCACCCCACTCCAGTATTCTTGCCTGGGGAATCCCATGGCCAGAGGAGCTTGGGAGGCTACAGTCCATGGGGATTGCAAAGAATCGGACATGGCTCGACTTTCACTTTTACTTTCATATACAGTATCCATTCAAGAGAATCAAGATGCACTGAGACTAGGTAGGATAGAAGTAAAAAAAGACAGAGAACTTCATTATGTTGTCTCCAAATACTTGGGGCTCAAAGATGGTTAATGCCCAAGTGAAGAGGAGCATCCAGTTTTCGGGAATTTTCCCATAGTAACTTGGGCTGCCACAAATGAATTATTTCATTTCAATAAATGGCAGGTTCCATTAGATTTTAATGTATTTATCTGATAATTTGTTAAGTATGATGTTCTTGAGGGTACTAAAGAAAAGGGATTGAAGATTTGAAAGGAACACAGTTTACAAAAATCTCCAGAAGGGCACTCCCATGCTGTCTGGCGACTTAGGCGGTGCTGTGTTATGTTGCAAAAAGTGATAAGGTGCTTAAAAGAGACAATCCTAAATTTAAATCCAAGCTGTGAGATTTGATAAATTTGTGATTTGGAACAAATTATTTAATGCACAAGCTCCAGTTTCTTCACCTGTAAAATGGGGTTCATACTGTAGTTGAGTTCAGTTCATTCGCTCAGTCGTGTCCCACTGTTTGTGACCCCATGAATCGCAGCACGCCAGGCCTCCCTCTTCATCACCAACTCCCGGAATTCACTCAGATTCACACCCATCGAGTCAGTGATTCCATCCAGCCACCTCATCCTGTGTCTTCCCCTTCTCCTCCTGTTCCCAGTCCCTCCCGGCATCAGAGTCTTTTCCAATGAGTCAACTCTTCTCATGAGGTGGCCAGAGTATTGGAGTTTTAGCTTTAGCATCATTCCTTCCAAAGAACACCCAGGACTAGTCTCCTTTAGAATGGACTGGTTGGATCTCCTTGCAATCCAAGGGACTCTCAAGAGTCTTCTCCAACACNAGAGTCCCTTGGACTGCAAGGAGATCTAACCAGTCCATTCTGAAGCAGATCGGCCCTGGGATTTCTTTGGAAGGAATGATGCTAAAGCTGAAACTCCAGTACTTTGGACACCTCATGCGAAGAGTTGACTCATTGGAAAAGATTTTGATGCTGGGAGGGATTGGGGGCAAGAGGAGAAGGGGACGATCAAGGATGAGATGGCTGGATGGCATCACTGGCTCGGTGGACATGA
This sequence comes from Neotragus moschatus, assembly GCA_006410615.1. Lineage (NCBI taxonomy): Eukaryota > Metazoa > Chordata > Mammalia > Artiodactyla > Bovidae > Neotragus > Neotragus moschatus. The sequence continues at coordinate 2,981,514 of SJYA01002742.1, read as the reverse complement.
GTCTGAGTGATCTCCGGGAGTTGGTGATGGACAGGGAGGCCTGGTGTGCTGATATTCACAGGGTCACAAAGAGTCAGACACAACTGAGCGACTGAACTGACTGACTGACTGTTGTTACTAATGTCATTGTTACCCTAGTGCTGTTTCATTCCCTAACATATTAAATACCTTCTTCATGTCTGTTTCCTCATCTGTAAGTGGGAATAGTAAGACTTACAACCAACAGTTGCTATAAAAAATAACTTGATACAATATGAGTTTTTTTTAATATATAAAATACTCATATTAGTTTTTTTCCTAGAAAACTCTGCATTATCTTGCATTAAAAGGGAATTTGAAAGTCTGCCCAATAAAGATGATATTCTAAGTTGCCAACTGCCCAATGACACTTTCATTCAAGTACTGGCAAATATTTTAAAAAGTGAGCTGTTATTATTATTACAAGGAACTGTATGTATTTTCCTTGCTTAAACTTTCAAATAATCCTATGAGATGTCATGTTTCCGTTTCATAGATGAAGATAATTGCTTATGCAGTAAGTAGTAGAAGAATGTAGATATGGTGACTTCAGGACTTCCCTGGTAGTCCAGCAGTTAAGACTCTACATTTCCACTGCAGTCAATACAGGTTCTATCCCTGGTCAGGGAATGAAGATCCCACATGCCATGCATAGCCCCAAAACAAAATAAATAAAAACATGGGACCTTCATGCTGAATTGTTACCATCACCAGAATCTTGGTACTAAGGAGAATAGTGACCCATAAAATAGAGTTAGGTAGGCAGCTAAATGCAGTATCATCTTCTTTAAATGGCTTGGTTTGGGGACAAGCAATCTCACCCACCCTACTGGGATGAAGTTCTGGGAGTCTGAGTGAAGCATCAAGAAGCTTTACTTCTTGGCAGCTGTGGTACACATGGACATCAGGAAATGGCTGGGAACAATGCACTGAGGCATCAGAAAGCATAGGATCTAAACGACAGCAAGTCGCCTGGAGAAGAAATTCCCAAGGCTACCTGCAGGTACACTTGGCAACCTTAAGTTGCTGACAGGGCTACAAATACCAAATTGGACTAATGAAATAGAGAAGAAAGATGATAAAAAAGAGAGAAAATTTAGTCAACTTTATTTTTCTCAAATATGACATCTCTGCTTTTTGTATGTCATAGTCTCTGGCATGGAGCTTGTTTAAGAGATGACATCAGGAGCCTCTGGTTCAGAGAAATTTTGAGTTTTCTCTAAGGACTTTCAGTCACCCTGTGCTGTGGAAACCAAATATGACCTCTTTTCACTCTGACAGGTAATGTTCCAGCTCTTTCAGTTTTATCCTTCATTTAACTATAAAATTATGATGTCNTAAGAGATGACATCAGGAGCCTCTGGTTCAGAGAAATTTTGAGTTTTCTCTAAGGACTTTCAGTCACCCTGTGCTGTGGAAACCAAATATGACCTCTTTTCACTCTGACAGGTAATGTTCCAGCTCTTTCAGTTTTATCCTTCATTTAACTATAAAATTATGATGTCTGGAGAATATGCTATGTTTCATATTCATTGCTTCCCTCGTGGCTCAGATGGTAAAGAATCTGCCTGCCAGTGCAGGAGACCTGGGTTTGATCCCTGGGTCAGGAAGTTCTCCTGGAAAAGGGAATGGCAACTACTCCAGTGCTCTTGCCTGCAGAATCCCATGGACAGAGGAGCCTGGCAGGCTACAGTCCATGGGGTCGCAAAGAGTTGGGCACAACTGAGTAACTAACACTTTCAACACAATATTAACTTTATTTTAACTTGATTGGGATGGGAGTGGGCATCCCTGCAGCTCTTTTTAAAAGGAAATTGCAGCCTTGGTGCCAAATATTCAGAATATGGTCACTCAGATCCAAGGGATTTAGGAAAAATTGAGAATAGATAGCAGACTTCTAACACTGTAATATTTTTGATGTCTGGAATATTCCTATCATATATATAATACCTCTTTAATCAAAAAGTGCTTTGAGCCTTGAAATTACTCTTGGAGGAAGGACAAGATCATAATCCCCATTTCGCAGATGAAGAAAATTGAGGTTCCAAGAGGATAAGTGACCTGTTAGAGGCTGCTGAGAGCCTTCATTACAAAAAAGATACAGTGAAAACAATAGTGTTTGTTTATGTGATGTCTGGGACTTTGTCATGAAATCATGTCGGGAGTGGTATAGAAATGGTTTCTTGATTATATGGCAAATATTTGTATATTATCTGATAAAATGCTAAGTACTGATAGCCATTTTTTTTTCTATTTAGCAGGAAGGCTAAGGAGGTTGCCTAGTTATATGTACATCAATTATTCATCTATTCTTGCTTTTCTTCACAAAGAAGGATGGCACATTAGTCAAGATATATAACAGCATGGTACCCAGAGATGGGAGAGAGAGATTTAGGTCCGACTGCCTCTATTTTAGAACTTTTGTTTCTGTGTTTCACCCGCCCTTCATAGGTCCGTAGATACTTGTATTTTTATATTCTATCTTTTGAAAGTGTTAGGATGTAATAACCATTTCTAAACTGCCATAAGCAGTCTTTTAAAAATATATATCAAATCTGATTATTTCATCTCTGACACTAGACTCAAGAAACAGTAATATGCTTAATGGTATCGATTTCCAAGGATGATAAATGGGCCCATCTGTCCATACCAATTGGTTCATAAAATTAAAGTGGAGAGTAGGAAAAATATAGGAACACAAGAGGCAATTGTTTTTACCCTTCCAACTTCACAGACGTTTTCAACAGGGGTCTTTAATAGAACAAAATTTGACCCCTATTTGGTATATGATAAATGTTGTATCCTTTGAGTATTACAACTTCTTCTCCAAAATCGCAGAGAATTCTTGAAGTACTTTAGATCTTTTCACTCTTCTCACCTTCATAACAAATTCTCAAGGTTATTGGTCTGATTGTCCGCAATTTACAGAGGAGTTCATACTTGGAATCTAGAGTAGTTGCTAGACACTACCACCTCAAATGTAAACGGACTTTGATCTCATCAGAGAAATAGCTACGTGCTTCGTGTTGTTAGTATTTCCTACACACTTCATTTTCCCTTCCAAGCTAGTTTATCATTTTTATTTCTCCAACACAGCTTTCTGAGGATATGTGTCTTAACTGTGCTGGGAGATCATCAGCTCAGTTCAGTCGCTCAGTTGTGTCCAACTCTTTGTGACCCCATGAATTGCAGCACGCCAGGCCTCCCTGTCCATCACCAACTCCCGGAGTTCACTCAGACTCATGTCAATCAAGTCAGTGATGCCATCAGCCATCTCATCCTCTGTCGTCCCCTTCTCCTCGTGCCCTCAATCCCTCCCAGCATCAGAGTCTTTTCCAATGAGTCAACTCTTTGCATGAGGTGGCCAAAGTACTGGAGTTTCAGCTTTAGCATCATTCTTTCCAAAGAACACCCAGGACTGATCTCCCTCAGAATGGACTGGTTGTATCTCCTTGCAGTCCAAGGGACTCTTAAGAGTCTTCTCCAACACCACCGTTCAAAAGCATCAATTCTTCAGTGCTCAGCTTTCTTCACAGTCCAACTCTCACATGCATACATAACCACTGGAAAACCATAGCCTTGATTAGACGGACCTTTGTTGGCAAAGTAATGTCTCTGCTTTTCAACATGCTATCTAGGTTGGTCATAACTTTTCTTCCAAGGAGTAAGCGTCTTTTAATTTCATGGCTGCAGTCACCATCTGCAGTGATTTTGGAGCCATATATATATATATATATAGTTAGAAATCGCATATCACCTATTTCCTTAAAAAAGTGATTAAAGTATGGAAAAGGCATCTCAGGCAACTCAAACAATGAGGAAAACTAGAGGCACAGAGATACTGAGGGGCACAGAAAACCTTGGGGGAACAAAGACTTCTGAGCTGAGTCCTGGCGCACAAGTGAAATCAGTCCTAGCGTGTGGACATGGACCAGCAGTGTCAGCATCAACTATGACTTATTACAAATGCTGTCTCGGTTTCCACCCCAGACCTAGTGACTCATAAAACTATGAGGGCAGGGACCAACAATGTGTGCATTAACTTTTTCTCCAAGTTCTGACACCAGCTAAAGTTTGAGAACCATTAATATACAGTTAGGAACCTCAGTGGATACCAAAATCCTAGTATGCTCAAGTTCCTTATGTAAAATTTCATAGTATTAGCATATAACATATGCACATTCTCTCGTATGCATTAAATGACCTCAAAATTACTTATAATATCTAATACTATGTAACTGTTAGTAGTCACATACAGATGTGAGAGTTGGACCATAAAGAGGGCTGAGTGCCAAAGAATTAATACTTTTGAACTGTGGTGCTAGAGAAGACTCTTGTGAGTGCCTTGGACTGCAAGGAGATCCAACCAGTCCATCCTAAAGGAAGTCAGTCCTGAATATTCATTGGAAGGGCTGATGCTGAAGCTGAAACTGCAATACTTTGGCCCCCTGATGCAAAGAACTGACTCCTTGGAGAAGACCCTGTTGCTGGGAAAGAAGGCAGGAGGAGAAGGGGACGACAATGGATGAGATGGTTGGATGGCATCACTAACTCAATGGCCATGAGTTTGAGCAAGCTCCGGGAATTAGTGAAGGACAGGGAAGCCTGGCGTGCTGCAGACTATGGGGTTGCAAAGAGTCAGACGCGATTGAGCGACTGAACAACAACAGCTATGTAAATGCTATGTAAATACTTGCTGGAGTGTGGCAAATTCAAGTTTTGCTTTTTGGAACTTTCCGAAAAATCTTTTAAAGCATTTTTGATTCAAGTTTGGTTGGATGCAAATACAGAACTCACAGATACAGAGAGTGAACAACAGTGGATGTCCAAAAGAAGAGCTTAAGATGACTACGAATTTTGTGACTCCTCCGTCTCCTCATCTGCAAAGAAAAACTACCTCCTTTGGCATTTGTGAGAATTGAAGTTGCGACTGTAGACATAGTTCCTTAATTCAGACCTCTCTAAATGGTAATTTTATATATGCACTGTTGATATATTATTTCATATATACTTTATAATGTGCACAATTGCTATTATTGTTTAGTTTCTCAGTTGCGTCAGACTCTTTGTGACCCCATAGTCTTTAGCACGCCAGGCTTCCCCATCCTTCACCATCTCCCGGAGCTTGCTCAAATTCATGTCCATTGAGTCGGTGATGCCATCCAACCATCTCCTCCTCTGTCGTCCTCTTCTCCTCTTGTCTTCAGTCTTTCCCAGCATCAGGGGCTTTTTCAGTGTGTCAGTTCTTCACATTAGCTGACCAAAGTATTGGAGCTTCAGCTTCAGCATCAGTCCCTCCAATGAATATTTAGGATTGATTTCCTTTAGGGCGGGCTAGTTTGATATTCTTGCAGTCCAAGGGACTCTCAAGATTCTTCCTCAATACCGCAGTTTAAAAGCATCATTTCTTCAGCATACAGTCTTCTTTATGCTCCAACTGACATCCATACATGACTACTGAAAAAAACCATAGCTTTGACTATAAAGACCTTTGTTGGCAAAGTAACGTCTCTGCTTTTTAACACACTCTCTAGGTTTGTCATAGCTTTTCTTCCAAGGAGCAAGTGTCTTATGAATGAGCGTGTGTGTGTGTGTGTGTGTGTGTGCACACATACACATATTTTGTTGGTGTTTAGTCATTATGTCATGTCTGACTCTTTTGTGTTTCCTGGACTGTAGGTAGCCTGCTGGCTCTTCTGTCCATGAAATTTCCCATTTAAGAATACTAGGATGGATTACCATTTCCTTCATTGGGGGATCTCCCAAACCCAGGGATCAAACCTAGGTCTCCTGCATTGGCAGGCAGATATTTTTACGACTGAACCATCAGGGAAACCATAATATACATGTATACATGTATAGATTACAACACAATCATCCAAATGAATATTGCCTCCTTCAAAGAACATATATATGTATATATATGTGTGTGTGTGTGTGTGTGTATGTATGTATTTATAGGGCTATTTTCCTACATAATCCTATTATATCTTATATGTAATTCTATTGTGCAGTAACCTGGATACCTAAACAGCTATTTAGATAGATAGATAAATTAAGAAAAGCACAAATAATATATTAACAACTATTGAATTTAATTCATAGCCTATGGGAGTTTATTTTACCATTGTTTCTTTATTTCTGTATACTTTTCATAGTAAAATTTTAGGAGAAATATGTTTATTTGTTTCCTTTGGATGCTATCTCCAGATCATATATGTGTGATATAAAAATTGAATTCATGGCTTCATTTTTAAACTTTAGTTCATCATCAGTACTGAAATGCTTTTAACTGTTTTCAAGTGGCAAAGCATTCACACAAGCCAAACATACCAATTATGTGGGACTTTCAATGGATACATCATAAACTGCTTATAAAGCAGCAATTCTCAAACTTGACTCCCCATTAAACCACCAATATCAAAGGGTGCTGATGCTCAGAACCCACCCACAGAGATCTTAATGTATTCAGTCTGATGCATGACCCAGGCATTGCTACTTTTAACCTTCCCAAGTTATTCCAAAGTGCACTCAGTGTTGCAAAACATTGCTCCAAATGCTATCCAATAGCTATGAAGCTATTAAAAAATAGAAAGACTTGATTAAACACTAGCTTCTTGGGATAAATACTTCAAATTAAGTGTTAGCATAGGGGCTGCTTGGGAACTGGGTAGGTCTGGCCAAGTGGAATGAGGGAGGGGTTTTTTTCCTTGAAGAAATACTGGCATTCAAATTTAAAACAATGTCTACATCATGTTATAGTTAATTCTGTGTTAAATTATAGAATTATAGTTATAAAAGCATCAGCATTTCCAACACATCCTGGTGAAAATAAATGTGTAAACATCATGATTTGATAATTACTGATCCAATTTTATTTAAAAGATCAAGGAAAAGGTGCACACAATCAAGCTCCCCCTCCTTCTCCCTAGCTCTCTCTCCTGTCCTTCATACACACTCACACACACATACTTGCTCCTTCTGTCTTTTGTACACACATACCCCACCTCACTGCACACACACACAAATATCCATGCACATATATAATTTAAAAATATTTTAATGTATTCTTTCATATATAGTTTTGGCTAAATCTTGCCCCCTATATATATATTTTTAACATATTCTCCTATTCTTTGAAGCAAAGATCTTACTATTTGTTCTTCTGGTTCAAAAATATTAATAATATGTCTTTTTGACACATCTGTTATTTTAATTAATTGTTCAGCAAGTAATTCGACATGTACACATGAAATTTTTATTTCCTCTCCTTAGTATTTTTCCTACATCATTATTTTCCCTTTATCTGAAGGTTTTGAAAAATATTCAGTTGAAACATATTTTAGAACTTGTAGTGATATGTTTTACCAAATTATTACTATTTCATTTCAAATTAGTGAAATGGTACAGCTTTGAGTAGTTTATACCAGTCATTCACACATTCTGCTCAAGTATCACACTTGTAAGTTTTGTTGACATGAAAAACACTGTCATGTTTAAACTAGCATAAAAGTATAAGAACCCTTACAGAAAATAACAAGATAACTCAGAAAATATGACCATAGGAAGCAATTCTAAGCAATTGCTTTCAGCTATATGGAGAGAAACATTATTTGGAAAATGAGTAGCAGAAGGCAGAGGAGAATGGGTTGTGGATATGAAAAAAAAAGGATAAAAGAAAAAATGGGAGAACATCATGGTTTTAAGAAGCCACAGAAAATTTTCATCCATTTAATTCATCCAAGGCTTTGACTCATTCATTCAAGATTTTGGAGGACTTTTTTTCACCAGACATTAAACTAGACACCAGACATTACAAATGTTGCCAAAGCCATGAGCCTAATATCAGTCACAGGATGCATCCTATTCATAAATATTTATGAGCGTCTACTATGTAGAAGGTAGAAAACTGTCAAATCTGCGCAGAGTGTACAGACTTTGCCTTGAGTAGTTGTGTTCTGTGTGCTTGCTCAGTTGCTCAGTTGTGTCAAACTCTCTGCAACTCCATGGACTATCGTCCACCAGGCTTCTCTATCCATGGAATTTTTCAGACAAGGATACTGAAAAAAAACCCAAAGTGGGCTGCCATTTCTTACTCCAGGGGATCTTGTGGACCACCTTCAATTTTAAAGGGCATTTTCATTTTCAAAAGAGCAATGTAACATAAAATTCTGAAACTGGTATCTTCCCAAACAATTCCGGAAGGACCAGATGTGTCAAAAATGAACCCCAAAAGTATTGATTAGCTCTGCCACTAAAGATCTACAGAGATGAGCCTTGAGTGGTTCAATTTTTTATTTCTCAGGAATAGTTTACTTACTTTCCTTCTTCCATACTCTTGACATTCTTGCCTCAGTAAAATATCTATTTTTAATCTCAGCATTCAGAAGGTAATCTCAGCATTCAGGAGAAAAGTATGAGAATACAGCTAGGGTAATTCTGCCTAGGGGAAGCATTTTAACACAAAACTTTCCATCTTGATTCACTGAACAAATATTTAACTATTGTCAACTAACATTTCATATGTAGCCACTAAGTGTCATATAGTTTACATGCTGTATTAGTTTTCTACTGCTGTGTAAAATATTACCATAAACTTAGTGGCTTAAATAACACAGATAAGCAGCTCACAATTCTGGATGTCAGAAGTGTGAATGGACTCAGCTAAGTTCTCTGCTCAGGGTTCTCATAGGTTGAAGTCAAGGTCTCAGGCAATCTGCGCCTTTATCTAGACTCAGGAAGGTGTGCTTCAGTTTCATTCTGGTAACTGGCTGAAACCAGTTCTTTCCATGTGGCTGCAGAACTAAGGTCCCCATTTCATTATGAGCTTATATTAATAGCTGGAGGCTACTCTCAGTTCCTTGAGACTTCCTGGGAGCCTTCCTATAGGAGTCCTTCATCTTGCCATCTTAAAAGCCAGTGAAATAATGTCAAATCCACCTTATGCTTCAACTCTGACTTCTCCTGCCACTGGAAGGTGAAAACTCTGATTTTAAAGAGTTTGTGTAAACAGACACCCCCTAATGCACTTTCACTTTTCACTTTCATGCATTGGAGAAGGAAATGGCAACCCACTCCAGTGTTCTTGCCTGGAGAATCCCAGGGATGGGGGAGCCTGGTGGACTGCTGTCTATAGGGTCGCACAGAGTCAGACTCGACTGAAGTGACTTAGCAGCAGCAGCAACAATGATCTTCCTATTTTAAGAACAACTCATTAGTAACCTTAATTGCATCTGCAAAATCACTTTGACATGTACCATCATCACAAATATAATAACAGAGGGTAAAAGCCATACAGATTACTCCTATTTCTTGTATTTTAGCTCTAATTTTAATTACTACACTATCTTTTAAAATATTTATTTATTCATTTTGGGCTGCACTTAGTTGTGACGCTTGGGATCTTTGCTGCAACATGCCAGCTTCTCTGTAGTTGTGGCCCGTGGGTTCAGTAGTTTTCCCAAGGAATGTGGGATCTTCATTCTTCAACCCGGGATGGAACCCATATTCTTTGCAGTAGAAGGCAGATTCCTAACCACTCTACCACCAGGGAAGTCCCTCATCACTACACTGTTAAATTAGGTATCACTATTACTAATTTTCAGAAAGTTTAAGATTCAAGATCACAGAATTGTTAAACACCAGAGCAATGATTTGAACCCAGGTCTTTCAAACTGTAAAGTTGTTTTTTCCACAATTGCACAATCAACAATTACTTTATGAGCACCAGTTTTTTACTATAGTGCTAAAGAAATATGTATCAGGGATTCCCTGATAGCTCACTCATTAAAGAATCTGCCTGCAATGCATGAGACCTGGATTCGTCCCTGGTTTGGAAAGATCCCCTGGAGAGGGAAAGGCTACCCACTCCCGTATTCTGGCTTGGAGAATTCCATGGATTGTACAGTCCATGGGGTTGCAAAGAGTCAGGCATGTCTGAACGACTTTCACTAAAGAAATAATGTTTTCCCTTGCTCTTGAGGAATTAAAATGTTAGCTGATTCCTCTTTACCCCATCAGTTATAAACTGAATAACCCCTAATAATTATTATGTGATCTTTTAAGGGACTTCCAGTGTGGCTCAGTGGTAAAGAATCCCCTTGCCAATATAGGAGATGCAAGAGACACAGGTTTGATCCCTGGGTCGGGAAGATCTCCTGGAGAAGGAAATGGCAATGCACTCCAGTATCCTTGCCTGGAAAATTCCAGGGATGGAGGAGCCTGGTGGGTCACAGTCCATGGGTTTGCAAAAGAGTCAGACAGGACTGACTGACTATGCATGCTCTTTCAAGGACTTTTCATATGTTAATTAATTTAATCCTCAAAATAACCTTATGAAATAAATGCTGCTGTAATCCCCAAGGTCATTCCAGTTGTACGTGGCAAACTTAAAATATCATCACAAGCACTTGGGTGCCAGAGTTTATGCTTTTAACCATAGAATGTACTGCCTTTAACCTATCATAGTTAAGTTCTATATTTAGGTGTCAGACCAGAGAATACAAACAGATGTTTCACGTATGATATTCTGTTTGCAATTCTAAAATCTATTTTATGTTATATTTCAATGTAAAATTCTTGATTCTCAGTGTAGACTTAGAATTTGAGAACCCCTCAAAGTATCTGAAGCTCTGAAGACACTGAACTCTCATTCGTTTATAGCAACAAGCTGAATAGTATTCTCCCCACTTGCCCTTATTTAGAAATTCTAATCTGCCATAATCCCGGCCACTTCCTGTTGTTAGCCATATATTAAAAGAGACAGTCTGTAACCATGAAGTACCTCACTAACACTGCTGTGTTTTCTTATAGTAGAGACTTTTTTTCCCCTGCACTTATCAGAAGTGGGAAATCAGAAAGCAAATTAGAAATTGTGAACAGCAAACATTAAGTCCTCCTCCTTCATTTTGTCAATTTCCTGATGGTTTTAGACATTTACTTTGGTTGGCAACCTTTTGCTTTACCTAAAGGCCATTCTTTAATTGGATTTAAGAACTCTGCACCATCTTTGAGTCATACAAAATATTAGAATGGCTTCTGTAATTGTCAGGTTTGAGACAAAGGACATTTTTTAGTCTTATATCCAGCCACTAGGAGGAGGAAACACGCTTTCCAAATGTAACTGTGTGTCATTATGCCTAATTTGGGGCTTCTCTGGTGGCTCAGTGGGTAAAGAATCTGCCTGTCAATGCAGGAGATATGGGTTTGATCCCTGGGTCGGGAAGATTCCTTGGAGAAGGGCATGGCAACCCACTCCAGTATTCTTGCCTGGAAAATTCCATGGACAGAAGAACCTGGCAGATTACAGTCCATTAGGTCACAAAGAGTTGGACCCAAATGAGCAACTAGCACTTTCGCTTTCTCACTTTTCATGCCTTATATTAAACTCATATTTACACTTTAAATGTGAAATTTAAATTGATGAGTACTTACCTCATAATAATATTTATCATTTGTCTCTGTTTTGTTTCTTTGTGAATTAGTCAGTCTCCTTATATAGCTCCTTTATTTCTAATACTTACATTTGATATTTGCATTGCTTTCCAGAAAGCATTTTGCCCATGAAATTTGAGCCACATTCAGAGAAAGCAGAGCTAGCAACCCCATGGCAAAATCAGTAGGCTTCATGGCTGAGAAGCCCACGCATTTGTGTTAGATAAATGTCTCCCCACCTGGTTTTTGTTCAGCCTATCCACCAATATAAAACCTCGCAGCAGTCACATCTGTATTCAGCCACAACTCTTTGTGAAAGGGACAGCTTGAGAACCTATTAAAAATACATTGTTACTATGAGTATTTTGTCCCTCTTTGCTATATAATAAGCTGAAAACTACAGTAGGTGAGCATTCTATGGGGAAGACTGCTGTTCCTTTTATTGACTTTATAGCCGCACAAACTAATAGAAAATGCATTTTATATCACTCAGGTGAACTCAATCATGCTGAACTCAACAGGACGGAATATTTTCCCTACATTTAAGTTGTAAATGGCAGGCTGGTTTACAATAAATTTCTGGGACAATAAAATGTCGCTTCTTTATAGAGTTGTATTATGAAATATACCTATGTTGTAAATAATATTTAGAATTTTGACTATGAAGCTAATGCTCATTTAGAAGACTTGAAAATTCTTAGGTAGTTGATATATAGACAATATGAACTTATATTTTCATATTAACTTCGCAGAGGCAGAGATATTTATGTCATTAGTGGTGTTTTTAATATTTTCATTCCTTATGAAATTAAGATTTATTCAATAAAATGTTCCTATTGAAGACACTTAGTGTTATTGCTCATTATCTCAGGCTTACCAGTTAGCTCACTGGTAAAGAATCCACCTGCCTATTCCAGAGATGCTGGCGACATGGGTTCGATCCCTGGGTCTGGGAGATCCCCTGGAGGTGGAAATGGCAACCCACTCCAGTACTCTTGCCTGCAGAATTCCAAGGACAGAGGAGCCTGGAGGCTACAGTCCATGTGGTCGCATAGTATTGGACACAACTTAGTGACTGAGCCCACACACACTCTAATTATCTCATCATAATAGTATTGGACACAACTTAGTGACTGAGCCCACACACACTCTAATTATCTCATCATAGTCCCTTTCTTCGCTCTCTCTCTTTCCCATTTTCTCTCCCTTCCTTTAACTTTTCTATCTCTCATTTTATTGCTTTTAACAAACATTCACTATGATTCACCTTCTCCCAGAAAATTCTTAGGGTGCTTCTCAATTCTATTCCCTCAGTAGAAATTCTAGGTACAGAGTTGTCACTGGCTGTTATTATTTTGTTGTGGTGGGTTTTTTTTTTTTTTTCCAGCAACAATGGCATTTCCATTTGTAAGTTGATCATTTAAAGTCATTCCAAAGACACATGTTAAAATGAAGAAAATAACTATAAACTGAAAATTCCTTATTGGTTAGATTTCTATATATTGTGTCTTCATATATTTAATCCTCTTATTTGGGCCTTTAATATTTTTACCTAAATGTTCAGATACATAGCTTTTGCATTTTAGTTTTAGAGTCTATATCAAAATACCCTGAAATATTATTAAGATGATTTTGCTAGAATGACTACATAATTTATAGTCCAGAATTTTGAGGGTGAAAACAGGCACTATCATTAATTATCCTAGAAAAATGGACAAGAATCAGGAGTGTTTCAGGCAAACCATGAACAAAGCTCACCTTCAAGTTTACCTACAAATTCATACAATGGCCTTTGCTTTGTGATGTTCCTACCATTCTGTGTGAGAGAGTAAATAATTGAAAAATCAAACAGGACCATTTTGGCTATCCATTTACTCATTTCATTTCAAATAATGCAGTCAGCTTATTTTTTCCTGAAAATGATGGCTTTTATGAAGGGGGTGCTTTGGAAAGGTTTTAATTTGAGTACAACAGCAGTTCTCTACTATTATGTAAGATTTCAAGATGAATTGGAGAGGAAAAAGAAGGAATTATAGATAGAAAACAAAGTGTGATTAACCAAATATCTATTATAATATTTATCCCATTTAAAATGTATCACTGTATGTTTATAAAAGTGGGTCAAACATGGGACATTATACAGCAAGTATGTTTCCAGGGTGGAGGTGGAAGATGTTGGTAGGAAGATTGGCATAGAGTTGATAAAAATCCAGATTCAATGGCTTGTATTTAAAGTCTGTAAAATGCCAGGCCCATTTTCTTCCAAATATGCCTCTTATTCCTTCAAACATGAAACCCACGTTATGTACACATTTGCCAGCTTCTCTTTTATGCCTGCTGCTGCTAAGTCGCTTCAGTCGTGTCCGACTCTGTGCAACCCCATAGATGGCAGCCCACCAGGCTCCGCCATCCCTGGGCTTCTCCAGGCAAGGACACTGGAGTGGGTTCTTCCCTCTTTATGTTTTGGCCAAATCGAAGCTTTGGATGAAGATCACCTTTTCAGTGGACTTTATGCAATTTCTTCCATTTCTTTTTACTGTACCCCTCCCCTCCCCTCTTCCACACACACACAAACCATATTAGAGACCTAGATCCATTGTTTCAGATCCTACTGTAACTTCCAAGAGAGATAAGTAACAGCACATGCACACAGTCAGTTCAGTTGCTCAGTCGTGTCCAACTCTTTGCGACCCCATGGACTGCAGCATGTCAGGCTTTCCTGTCCAGCAACAACTCCTGGAACTTATTCAAACTCATGTCCATCGAGTCGGTGATGCCATCCAACCATCTCATCCTCTGTCTTCCCCTGCACACAATAAAATCCTATAAAAAGTATCCTAGTACCATACCACTGAAATTTAAGGTATTTATATTTTGTTTCTATTATAAAACATTTCTCAAGTTAATAGAATGAAAATATCTAGTCAACAACAGTGGGGGAAACTTCCAAATGTCTTTTATAAAATACTGAGATATTATCAATAGTTTAGACAAAGTTGCTTGAAAGTCCTGGCATCAACTTATATACAGATCTTCCACCGATTTAAAGTGACCCTTTAGGTCTTTTTTCTCTTCACGGTATACATACTCTGATAGGACCCTAGAACCAGATTTAGAAGAATTTCTAACACTTAGAGCCAAATTTAACATCTTGATTTCAAAGAATTAAGTTTCCGGAAATGGTGTTTAGAGGCTGCTGCTTCCCAGCGGTGTAATTAAGAAAATACGACCCTGGAAAAGAGGAGCAACAAAAGCTCCCCACACCCCAACTCCATCTTCATAGACTTGTCATATTTTTTTCTTCCAGTTTTATGAGGATATAATTAACCTATAGCACTGTATAAGCTTAAACTGTACGGTGTGATTTGACTTGCATACATCGTGAAATGGTTGCAATAGGTTGACTGAATTGCCATTGTCTCATATATGTGCGTGTTCAGTTGCTCAGTCATGTCTGACTCTTTGCAATCTCAAAGACTGTAGCCCAGCAGGCTCCCCCGTCCATGAAATTTTCCAGGCACGAATACTGGAGTGGGTCGCCATTTCCTCCTCCAGGGGATCTTCTCGATTCAGAGATTGAACCCGTGTCTCTTCCATCTCCTGCATTGGCAGGCAGATTTTTTACTACTATTGCACCACATGGGAAACCCATTATCTCATATAGATACAAATAAAAAGGAAAAAAAAAGTTTTCCTTATGATGAGAATGCCCAGAATCCACTCTTTTAACTTTACATATCATGTTGCACTTTATATTTCTAGTACTTGCTTATCTCATAATAGAAATTTATATCTTTCGACTACCTTCTTCCAGTTCTCCCCTCCTCCCGAACCCTTTTCTGGTAGCCACAAATCTTGTCTCTTTTCCTAAGAGTTTGTTTTTCACATATAATTCAATTGTATTGTTAGGTCAAATTATGGTTATGTTAGATCAAATTTGTTAGTTTCTGATGGATAACATAGTGATTTATTATTTCCATACACTGCAAATCTATACAGTTGTCATAATGTTTATAATCTGAAAGAGAAAATAAAAAATGTCTCTCAACTACTGTTATTATTGTGGATTCTTATTATACCTAAAAGTGTGTCTATTCAAATCTTATTAATTATATTTTTATCTTTTAAAGTAATAATAATATTCAGTGATACAATTGCATAGCCATTATAACTCTTAGTTTCATTCTGAGTTGTTACTTTTTCATACAGAAGTTCCCTACCTTATTCTCAGGATAATAAATTTGATTCAATTGTCAATTAGCTGGATGAAATATGTTAGTTTATTTTTTCTAGAAAATATGTATTGATCACATTTTCGGAGTTAGTGAATGGGTCAGAAATATCTTTGTAATGCCCTTCTATGTGAATGAAAAATTTGGCTGAGGTCAAATCACATCACACTAATCAAAAAAGTTACTCCATTATATTTGGCAGAAGAATATAACAAATGAACATTCTAAGGCGAATTTTTTTTCTTTTTTGACATATAATATTTTCTGAAATAAGTTGATTTCAGAGTATTTCTTCTGCCATGATTTGAAAATTTTCACTATGAGGTGTCAGTGTGATAAGTCTTTTTGCAGCTGTGTTACCAGGTATCCTATATGCTCTTTTAGTTTATAGACTTTAATTTTTCTGTAAGAAATGAAAACATTCTGTGTAAATATTGACTGGCCATTAACTATCCTTCCAATCAGTAAGTCTTACTGAATAAATAAGTAAACTTCTCATTTTCTGTTTTCGTTTCTGATTGCTTTCACTCTACCTGAGCTCTCTCCTCAAGCGCTTTCTCTGTATTCCTAGATGAATTGTGTGCAGAATTCATGCTCCCTGTAAACACTTACATTGACAGTGCATGTAATCATTTTCCTGTATCCCTCTCATTCAGTATTTTTCATCCATAAGATCATATCATACTATATATTATCTCTCCATTCAATTAGCCCATGTTTTCTGTATACCTTGTGGAGTAAACAAATCTTAAATCTTAGTCATATTTTAGTGGTTTAGGAGGGCTAAAAATTAAGAAATCTGATCTGTTTTTTTCATTTTAAATTAATTGTTACTGGCATATAGTTTCTTTATAATGTAATGTGATCTGTTTTTAATCATTCCATTTCCCTTGTATGCTGATGGAATGTGTTGAAGAACAGTTTTAATTCTCAGCATAGAGATCTTGTAGAAGGAAGGTGCCACAGCTCTGGGAAACCCAGCATGGCTTATTTGTTTTTTGTTTGCTTGCTCGCTTTTTGTCTGTTTATCATCTTTAATATTATTATCATATTGTCTATGAATGGTTGAATGGCAACCACAGACAACTCTCTAACTTGCAACTAGAATGAACTGTAGTCATTGTTATCCCATCCAAGAAATATCTTTTACTTTTTAAAATCTTTGCTCAAACCTCCAAATCTTTGCTCCAATCTTTGATGCCCCTCCAACCTGGTGTTTTGATGATTTCTTTGTGTTGGTGTTAACTAATGTGGCCAATCATCTTTCCTAGTATTGGGATGGGACTGCTCTTTCAGGTAATTTTTACATTTAAATTTTTAAAATATTGATAGTTCTATAACTAACTTCATGATGTTTCTTCGAAAACCACTGCTACCATGGCAACCATTTCAGTCTTAGTGGCAACCATATCTCTTTTAGAAACCAGTTTCCTGGTGCCTTTGTCACCAGTGGCCTCCTGTTTTAAGCGTCAGTGCTCACTCCAGCATTTCCTAGCGTGGTTCACTCAGGCAGCCACTGCTCAGGTGAACAACATGCCCTCACAAGCCACCCCGATGCAGTGTCCTCACTCGCTATAGTCATCTGAGATTCCGAAGACCCACAGTGACCAAAGGAAGTCAAATAAATTTTGTTAATGTTAAATTCTTTCCCAACCTGTTGTCCTCACCTCCCATGACTGCTCACAGGTTACAGAAACTTCCATTCACCTTCAACTTGTCTCTTCTGTTTGAAGAGAGTAATTTCCAAGTTGGTCTTTAATGAAGTTGTTTAATATGAACTCAGCTGAACTGTACTTAAATGAATAAACATTATGAGTTGGAGTGGATAACTAGGAAAAAGAGCAAATTACATCTTTAGTGATTTAGAGAACTTTTGTGATTAGGTAGTGTGTGTGTGAGTGAATATTTGTGTGTCACTTCTGTTAGTTTGAAATTTTCTAAAGCTGCTATATTTTTTGGAAGCAGTCTATGCTGATTGTATTTTCTTTGTTGTTCTGGCTTCCAAGAAATTAAACGTCAAATTTGAATTTTAGTGTAATACATTCTGACATATATTCTTGAAATATGATATCCTTGGGGATTTTCTTTTTATTCTAAATTTTATATTCCCTATTTATGACTTTTTAATTTACTGTGTATATATTTGACAGTGACTGTGTATATTCTCAGATGTCTTCACATCTGTTATGGAGAAAAGGGCCATGATTAAATAAGTTCATATTATAATAAATAAATAAACCTAGCTTTATTAAAAGGATGATCTGTCCCTTAAATTCATAGATTGGTCTGAAAAGTAGGGTCCTTAATTTATTTCTTCAATTTTAATATAGATTATCTGTTACATCAGAAACCTAAAAGCCCAAAGAAGAGAAATACCTCCTCCATGTTTCTTAACTTACAAATTGAAATACATTAAGTTTTGTCATTGATTTATTATTTATTTTTATAAATAACATCAAAATGACCATAAGAATCACAACAGCTGAGTAGACTGCAGTTTATGTTACTGAAGTATATGGTTGTTAATAAGGATCAATAAGTTTTCATACGGAAATACAGTGGGATGCTAAATGCAGATAAAATTAATGCTATTGCTGGTTATTATCTGATAATTTAAGTACATTCTATGTTGCAGATCATACATGTCAAGGTGCAAAATAGTATTTTAGTAGGATCACACTTATGAGAATCATATGTGTTTCACACACACACATACAGATAAATTTTGAGAGATTTTTATCTTTAAGATTACTTATTATTTAGGGTAACATTAAAGAGAAAACAATTTACTGTGTGCTTTATTATTTAATTATTTTCATGGTTTTCTTCCTTTCTAGAACATCCTAGACATTGTGTCTTTCTTCAGTTCAGTTGCTCAGTCGTTTCCGACCCTTTGCAACCCCATGAATTGCAGCACGCCAGGCCTCCCTGTCCATCACCAACTCCCAGAGTTCACTCAGACTCATGTCCATCGAGTCAGTGATGCCATCCAGCCATCTCATCCTCGGTCGTCTCCTTCTCCTCCTGCCCCCAATCCCTCCCAGCATCAGAGTCTTTTCCAATGAGTCAACTCTTTGCATGAGGTGGCCAAAGTACTGGAGTTTCAGCTTCAGCATCATTCCTTCCAAAGAAATCCCAGAGCTGATCTCCTTCAGAATGGAACCAACNCTTTCAGTTCAGTTCAGTTCATTTCAGTTGCTCAGTCGTGTCCAACTCTTTGGGACCCCATGAATCGCAGCATGCCAGGCCTCCCTGTCCATCACCAACTCCCAGAGTTCACTCAGACTCATGTCCATTGAGTCAGTGATGCCATCCAGCCATCTCATCCTCGGTCGTCACCTTCTCCTCCTGCCCCCAATCCCTCCCAGCATCAGAGTCTTTTCCAATGAGTCAACTCTTTGCATGAGGTGGCCAAAGTACTGGAGTTTCAGCTTCAGCATCATTCCTTCCAAAGAAATCCCAGGGCCGATCTCCTTCAGAATGGACTGGTTGGATCTCCTTGCATTCCAAGGGACTCTCAAGAATCTTCTCCAACACCACAGCTCAAAAGCTTCAATTCTTTGATGCTCAGCCTTCTTCACAGTCCAACTCTCACATCCATACATGACCACTGGAAAAACCATAGCCTTGACTAGATGGACCTTAGTTGGCAAAATAACGTCTCTGCTTTTGAACATGCTATCTAGGTTGCTCATAACTTTTCTTCCAAGGAGTAAGCGTCTTTTAATTTCATGGCTGCAGTCACCATCTGCAGTGATTTTACAGGGCCATTATTACAGTTGTTGGGGAAAGAGTGGGAAGGGCTAATTCAGACAGTCTATGCTATAAAAATTGCTTTTCATCCAAAAGATAGGAAGATATTTAAAAATAATCAATTTAAAAATACAACTTTGTTATTTTTTCTTCCTTCTGTTTTATAAATAAGTTCATTTGTATTATTTATTTTGGACTCTCTATATAAGTGACGTCATATGATATTTGCCTTTGTCTCACTTCACTTAATATGATAATTTCTAGATCCATCCACGTTGCTACAAATAGCTTGTCATTTAATATGTGTCAGTGGCACTTCAGGCTTGTCATTCTCCCCTCCTCCACACTTTCAAAGGCTTTGTATATGAAATTTACATATAATAAATTGAATTTTAGTAGTTGTAGATTCATCATCGTAATCAAGATGTAAACTAGCTCTCTAAAAGTGTTTCCATGCCCCTTTGCAATGAATTTTCCCCCTTGCCTACAGCCTCATGCAACCATTGATTTGCTTTCTGACTTGGTATTTTTGCCTTTTCTAGAATTTCGAATAAATGAAATGATCCAGCATGTAGTCTTGTTTTTTTCTTTTTTCTTTTTTTTTTTTTTAACTTCTTGCTTTTGGTATAAAATTTTGAGATTAATCTTTTTCAGTCTTATTTTCATATCATTCACATTTATTTCTTAGCAGTTTCTACAGAAAGCTATATCACAAATGGTTTATCTATTCACTAGTTAATGGACATTTGAGTTTTTCCACTATTTGGCTATTATGAATAATGTGGTTATGAACATTTACATACAAGTCTTTGAATATACAAATATTTTTCTTTCTCTTGAATAAATATTTAGGTTAAATATTTTTTTCTAGAAGTTTTATCATTTTTGCTCTTATGTTTAGGTCTATGATTTATTTCAAGTCACTTTTTAAATATGGTATGAAGTAAAGTTTGAATTCATTTTATTTGTACAAATACACAGTTGTTCTACTAACACTTGTTGAAAATATTATTTTTTCCTTTATTTGAATGCCTAAGTATCTTTATTAAAAACCAGCTGATAATATGCATTTGGGTCTATTTCTGAACTTCATTGACCTATATGTCTATCTTTGTAAGATATTGTCTTTTTATATCTATAGATTGGTAAATCTTGATATCATGTAATCAAGCTTTTCTATCCTCATTTTTATTTTTCAAGATTGTTGAAAGATAACTTTTTTAAATCAAAAGAAAGCATAAAAAAGCAAAATTTAACATTAAAATTGTCATAAAAACTTAGAATTATTTCTTGATGAACTTATTAAAAAATATTAATGAAAACAGTTTGCTTTGCCACATGAAATTTAAAATGAGCTTACCTGTTTTCCCAAAAATGCACTTTTAATTGAAATATAGTTCATTTCCAGTATTGTGTTAGTTTCAGATGTTAGCAAAATGACTCAATTATATACACTATGTATATTCTTTTTCAGATTATTTTCTATTATAGGTTATTGCAAGACATTAAATACAGTTCCCCAGGCTATCTGATAGGTCCTTGTTGTTTATCTATTTTATATATAGTTAGTAGTGTATATGTGTTAATTTCCAAATCTTAATTTATCCTTCCCCTACTTTTCCCCTTTGGCAACCATAAGTTTGTTTTCTATGTCTGTGAGTCTGTTTCTGTTTTGTAAATAAGTTCATTTGTATTATTTATTTTAGACTCTATATATAAGTGATATCATATGATATTTGCCTTTGTCTCACTTTACTTAATATGATAATCTCTAGATACATCCAAGTTGCTGTAAGTGCATTAGTTCATTCTTTTTTATGACTGAGTAATATTCAATTGTGTGTGTATGTATGTATATATATGTATGTGTGTGTATATATATATGTATGTGTGTGTATATATATATATATATATATATATATAAAACATCTTATTTATCCATTTGATGGACATTTAGGCTGCTTCCATGTCTTGGCCATTGTAAATGGTACTGCTATGAACATTTGGGTGCAGGCATCTTTTTTAATTTCTCTGAACATATGTTCAGGAATGATATTGCTAGATCATATGGCAACTCTAGTTTTAGTTTTCTAAGGAAACTTCATGCTGTTCTCTGTAATGGCTATACTAATTTTTATTCCCACCAACAGTGTAAGAGCGTTCCTTTTTCTCTACATTGTCTCCAGCACTTACTATCTATAAACTTTTAATGATGGCTATTCTGGCCTGTGTAAAGTGATACCTCATTGTACTTTTAACTTGCATTTCTCTAATAATTAGTAATATTAAACATCCTTTAATGTGCCTATTGGCCATCTCACTGATTTTTTTTAAGTCCGCAAAAAAAAAATATGAAACAAAGCAAACTGTCGTGCTTTTTATACTAAAATTGTCCTAAGGACTTACAATTCTTTCATAGGTGACGAACTTCTAAAAAGTATTAGTGGAAACTTGGTCTGATTTTTATGACTCTCAGTCTCATAAGTAGTAGTCTGTCAGTAAGACTTTGTTTTTGTTGTTCAACTTTCAGTTCAGTTCAGTTCAGTTCAGCCGCTCAGTCATGTCCGACTCTTTGCGACCCCATGAATCTCAGCACACCAGGCCTCCCTGTTCATCAACAAGACACGGAGTTCACTCAGACTCATGCCCATCGAGTCAGTGATGCCATCCAGTCATCTCATCCTCGGTCGTCACCTTCTCCTCCTGCCCCCAATCCCTCCCAGCATCAGAGTCTTTTCCAATGAGTCAACTCTTTGCATGAGGTAGCCAAAGTACTGGAGTTTCAGCTTCAGCATCATTCCTTCCAAAGAAATCCCAGGGCCGATCTCCTTCAGAATGGACTGGTTGGATCTCCTTGCATTCCAAGGGACTCTCAAGAATCTTCTCCAACACCACAGCTCAAAAGCTTCAATTCTTTGATGCTCAGCCTTCTTCACAGTCCAACTCTCACATCCATACATGACCACTGGAAAAACCATAGCCTTGACTAGATGGACCTTAGTCGGCAAAATAACGTCTCTGCTTTTGAACATGCTATCTAGGTTGCTCATAACTTTTCTTCCAAGGAGTAAGCGTCTTTTAATTTCATGGCTGCAGTCACCATCTGCAGTGATTTTNATATAAGTTAAATAAGCAGGATGACAATATACAGATTTGACGTACTCCTTTTCCTATTTGGAACCAGTCTGTTGTTCCATGTCCAGTTCTAACCATTGCTTCCTGACCTGCATACAGATTTCTCAAGAGGCAGATCAGGTGGTCTGGTATTCCCATCTCTCTCAGAATTTTCCACAATTTATTGTGTCTTTCTTAGTTACCCCTAAATCACCAATATTTGCATATGGTAGTATTTCAATAACTTTTTTTCATTGAATTGATGAATAAAGTGTACATTTGAAGATTCTGAACACATATGCACCAGGTTATCCTATTTTGAAATTGCAAGTTAGAGTTTATAATGAACCTCATTTTGAAAGAAACGTTAGGTTTTGAATTAAAAAGTCATCTCTAATGTCTTAAGAGAAAGATAATTTATAGGGGAGTTGTGCACATCTCCATATTTTTGCAGTTTTTAAGAAAAGAGAAGAATAGAAGCAGGTGGGCTCAGTTGTTTTAAGTGTTATGTCATAAACCATGCACTGGGTTTACTCTGGAGTTTAGCACTTGCCAATAGCCATTTGTTTAAATAAATGAGTCCGTAGAACTACTGGCTTTTTGTGTAACAGGAGAAAACTCATTTTCCCCTCAACTGTGGCATCTTGTGCTGTAGTGGGCTATGTAAGGACCAGCCAAACACCGCTGACAACTGAAGATCGAGGACAATGCCCACTAGTCTTTCTCGGTAAGCATGCATGTAAATGCATTCGTTTGATTCTTATATTGAGTTATGTCTTAAGAGCAAAACTGAGACCATAAAAATAGAAAATGAAAAAGCAAAGTTCTTAGCTAACACTGGAACCAAATCTCTAGTTTCTTGTCATCTCAGACCCTATTTAAAGTGGTTGTAAAATACAAGTGATGAATTGCGGTCTTGATATTCCACATGATCTTTCATTGTTGTTATTATATCAGTGTTTTCTGTAATTTCCGTTCTTGTGTATGTTTCCCTCCTACTTTACACCAGTTTTTGTCTGATGAATGTCACAGACCTTATTATCAGAAAAAAGTTGACTGTTACACAGAACACTTACTGAAATATCAGATTATATTATTTCTTAGCTTTTAAGTTGTTATATTTTTATTGATCTTTGTACTAAAATGTATCTTTCAATATAATGCATTCTGTTTTTACAGATTTTTATAGATTGTAAAGCACTTTCTTATATGGCTTCAACTTGAATCCCCCAAAACCCTGAGCTTAATGAATCAGTACCATTGTTAATTAAATGAGGTTGTAAGAGGTGAGAGTATCACTTGAAATTCATTCAATGAATAAAGGTCAAAACTGGGGCTAGAGTCTATGTTTTTCAGTAAT
The DNA here is from genome assembly GCA_006410615.1 of Neotragus moschatus. Lineage (NCBI taxonomy): Eukaryota > Metazoa > Chordata > Mammalia > Artiodactyla > Bovidae > Neotragus > Neotragus moschatus. The sequence goes on along the minus strand of SJYA01002742.1, from coordinate 2,957,604 downwards.
TAATAACGACCGATGTTTATGTTGTACTTAACACCTTACAAAGTTCTTGGAAAAGATCATTTCATTTAGTTCAAGAACTTCCCTATCACTGAGGAATTATTAGTATTTTAATTTTACCTTAACTGAAACAAGTCCTTGGTCTGTGGTCACAGATGTGATCATTGAAGATGTCGGTGTTCAAATCCAAGTAACCTGCTTTCAGGGCCTATTTTGCATAAGCACTAAATTGTAAGTTTAATCTTTTGCACATTTCACTACTCAACAGTGACTGTCAGCTTAAAAAAATAAATAAAAGTATAATGGGACACAAGTCTGAATATGTTGTTGTTGAGTTGCTCAGTTGTGTCTGACTCTTTGCAACTCCATGGACTGTAGCCCACCAGGCTTCTCTGTCCATGGAATTTCCCAGGCAAGAATATTGGAGTGGGTGGCCATTTTCTTCTCCAGGGGATCTTCCCAACCAATAAATCAAACCCACATCTCCTGCATTGGCAGGCAGAGTTTTTAACTACTGAGCCACTAGGAAAGCCCTACTCTGGTTATACTGTCATTTAAAAAATAAACCAGTTACTAAAGTGAAGCATAAATATTGAAAAGGCTGAAAGCCTCAAGTGTGTGCCTTGGGAGTTTTCATAAAGGGAGAATATTTGTATAAAAAACACTCTGATAAAAAAATTATAACATTATCATCCTGTGCTTCTCTCCTTGCCCCAAGTCATTACCAGCTCTCTTTAAAGATAATTGCCTTTGTGACTCAGCACTATAGATTATTTTGGCTTGATGTTGAACTTGATATCCAGGAACAGGTACAATATATAATCTTGTGGCTTTGGCTTCTTTTCAGTTTTGTAGTAGATATTCATCCATACTACTGTAGAAAGCAATACTTACTCCTTGGAAGGAAAGTTATGACCAACCTAGATAGCATATTATAAAGCAAAGACATTACTTTGTCAACAAAGGTCTGTCTTAGTCAAGGCTATGGTTTTACCAGGGGTCATGTATGGATGTGAGAGTTGGACTGTGAAGAAAGCTGCTGCTCCTGCTGCTAAGTCGCTTCAGTCATGTCCGACTCTGTGCAACCTCATAGACAGTAGCCCACCAGGCTCCCCTGTCCCTGGGATTCTCCAGGCAAGAACACTGGAGTGGCTTGCCATTTCCTTCTCCAATGCATGAAAGTGAGAAGTGAAAGTGAAGTCACTCAGTCGTGTCCAACTCTTAGTGACCCCATGGACTGCAGCCTACCAGGCTCCTCCGCCCATGGGATTTTCCAAGCAAGAGTACTGGAGTAGGGTGCCATTGCCTTCTCTTGAGCACCAAAGAATTGATGCTTTTGAACTGTGGTGTTGGAGAAGACTCTTGAGAGTCCCTTGGACTGCAAAGAGATCCAACCAGTCCATCCTAAAGGAGATCAGTCCTGGGTGTTCATTGGAAGGATTGATGTTGAAGTTGAAACTCCAGTACTTTGGCCACCTGATCTGAAGGACTGACTCATTTGAAAAGACCCTGATGCTGGGAAAGATTGAGGGCAGAAGGAGAAGGGCACGACAGAGGATGAGATGGTTAGATGGCATCACCAACTCAATGGACATGGGTTTGGGTGGATTCTGGGAGCTGGTAATGGACAGGGAGTCCTGGCGTGCTGCGGTTCATGGGGTCACAAAGAGTCGGACACGACTGAGTGAGTGAGCTGAACTGACTGTTACTTTGTTCATTCTCTTTCTTTTATAGTATAGCAGTATGTGAACATTCCATTGCTTATATATCTGTTCTCTTGCTTATGGGCATTCAAGAAGTTTTAAATTTGGGGCTATGATAAATGGCATCACTATATGTATATATACACATATATATTTATATTTTTTTTCTAAAAACATTTTTATTGTACACATGTACTTACAAGTTTATTTTCCTGGGAGTAGAACAACTGGGTCATAGAGGATATTTAAGTTCATTTTCAGTAAATATTTCAAAGAGTTTTCTAAGGTAGTTGAACTAGTTTATATTCTCATCTGTATTTTGAGTTTTCCACTTTTCCACATTGTCACCAATACTTCATATCTTCTGGGTTTTTAAAATTTTTATTATTTTAGCCATTCTTTTTGGCATCTTGTGTTATATAATATTGTTGATGTTAGTATTGTGTTATTTTCAAATATTTATATGTGGCGTATGCTCAGGTGCTCAGTCATGTCCGAATCTTTGTGACTTCTTGGACTATAGCCTGCCAGGTTCCTCTGTCCATGGAATTTCCCAGGTAAGAATGCTGGAATGAGGTGCCATTGTCTTCAAATATTTATAGTCACTGGATATTCTTTTTGGAAAATTGCCCACTGAAGTCATTTGCCAAGTTTCATTTTTTGAATTGTCTTTTTTCCTTTATTGAATTCAAATATTTATATTTACTGGATATTCTTTTTGGAAAATTGTCCACTGAAGTCATTCGCCAAGTTTCTTTTTTTTGAATTGTCTCTTTTCCTTTATTGAAATGCCAGTTCTTTTTATAGGTATAAAAATATAAGGGACGTGAGTGTACCTAAGTTGTCATTTCCCTCCCTTAATGGTATCCTTTGATAAAACTGTACTCTTAATGTAAATGTTGTGCAGTTTACCAAACTTTACATTTTTGTATTTGAAGTAGCTCTTTTCATATCTTATTTAAGGTCAAAAGCATTATATTCTTTATTTATTATTTAAATTGTTTTGTTTTATTATATGGCACCACATCCTTTGGAGTTATTTTTAGAAGGTTAAAGTAATAATTTAATGTTTCAACATAACCATTCAATTGACCAGTACCATTTATTATGCAGTCTATTTTTCCCCACCCATATTATGGGCTTCCCTGATAGCTCAGTTGGCAAAAAAAATCTGCCTGCAATGAAGCACACCCCGGTTTGATTCCTGGGTCTAGAAGATCCCCTGTAGACTACCCACTCCAATATTGCTGGGCTTCCCTTGTGGTTCAGCTGGTAAAGAATCCGCCTGCAGTGTGGGAGACTTGAGTTTGATCCCTGGATTGGGAAGATCCCCAGGAGAAGGGAAAGGCTACCCCCTCCATTCTCCTGGTCTAGAGAATCCCATGGACTATAGTTATTTATGAATTCCTAAATGAATTTAAATTCACACAATTTAAATAAGTATTCTAAACTATAGTTATTTATAGAATTCCAGGGACTATAGTCCATGGGGTCACAAAGAGTCTGACACAACTGAGTGACTTTCACTTTCATTTTCACCCATATTATAGATCTGGTATTCATATAAGATTGGATCTCCATCTTCTCTCAGTTGTGTTACATTGATCCATTTGTCTATTCTTGTGTTAATACACAGTGACTTAATTACTTCCAATTTATAGTGTTGCTGTTTGGTCATGTGAAGTCCCAGGCTTTGTCCTTATATTTTATTTTGGCTATTCTAGCTACTCTTCATTTCCATATAAATCTTAGAAACAATTTGTAGTATCAGTTCAGTTCAGTTCAGTCACTCAGTTGTGTCCTATCTTTGTGACCCCATGAACTGCAACACACCAGGCCTCCCTGTCCATCAGCTACTCCTGGATTTACTCAAACTCATGTCTATTGAGTTGGTGATGCCATCCAGCCATCTCATCCTCTTTCATCTCCTTCTCCTCCTGCCTTCAATCTTTCCCAGCATCAGGGTCTTTCACAAGGAGTCAGTTCTTCACATCAGATGGCCAAGTATTGGAGTATTAGCTTCAGCATCAGTCCTTCCAAAGAATAGTCAGGACTGATTTCCTTTAGGATAGACTGGCTGGATCTCCTTGCAGTCCAAGGGACCCTGAAGAATCTTCTTCAACACCACAGTTCAAAAGCATCCATTCTTCAGCACACAGCTTTCTTTATAGTTCAACTCTGACATCCATACGTGACTACTGGAAAAACCATAGCTTTGACAAGATGGACCTATGTTAGCATGGTAATGTCTCTGTTTTTTTTTTGTTGTTGTTGTTGTTGTTGTTGTTTTTTACCAGCTGAGCCATAAGGGAAGCCCAAGAATACTGGAATGGGTAGCCTATCCTTTCTCCAAGAGATCTTCCTGACCCAGGAATCAAATCAGGGTCTCCTGCATTGCCGGTGGATTCTTCTTTTTTTAATTTTTATTTTTACTTTATTTTACTTTACAATACTGTATTGGTTTTGCCATACATTGACATGAATCTGCCATGGGTGTACATGAGTTCCCAATCTTGAACCCCCTCCCACCTCCCACCCCATATCATCTCTCTGGATCATCCCTGTGCACCAGACCCAAGCATCCTGTGTCCTGTATCAAACATAGACTGGCGATTCATTTCTTACATGATAGTATACATGTTTCAGTGCCATTCTCCCAAATCATCCAATCCTCTCCCTCTCCCTCAGAGTGCAAAAGTCTGTTCTATACATACATGTCTCTTTTGCTGTCTCGCACACAGGGTTATCATTACCATGTTTCTAAATTCCATATATATGTGTTAGTATACTGTATTGGTGTTTTTCTTTCTGGCTTACTTCACTCTGTATAATCAGCTCCAGTTTCATCCATCTCATTAAAACTGATTCAAATGTATTCTTTTTAATGGCTAAGTAACGCTCCATTGTGTATATGTACCACAGCTTTCTTATCCATTCATCTGCTGATGGACATCTACGTTGTTTCCATGTCCTGGCTATTATAAACAGTGCTGCAATGAACATTGGGGTACAAGTGTCTCTTTCAATTCTGGTTTCCTTGGTGTGTATGCCCAGCAGTGGGATTGTTGGCAGTTCTATTTGCAATTTTTTAAGGAATCTCCACACTGTTTTCCATAGTGGCTATACTAGTTTGCATTCCCACCAACAGTGTAAAAGGGTTCCCTTTTCTCCACACCCTCTCCAGCATCTATTACTTGCAGACTTTTGGATTGCAGCCATTCTGACTGGTGTGAAATGGTATCTCATTGTGGTCTTGATTTGCATTTCTTTGATAATGAGTGATGTTGAGCATCTTTTCATGTGTTTGTTAGCCATCTGTATG
>SJYA01002742.1:2862335-2952239 GCA_006410615.1 Neotragus moschatus | reverse complement strand
ATTTTGAGTTTATTTTTGTGTATGGTGTTAGAAAGTGGTCTAGTTTCATTCTTTTACTAGTGTTTGACCAGTTTTCCCAGCACTGCTTGTTAAAGAGATTGTCTTTACTCCACTGTATATTCTTACCTCCTTTGTCGAAGATAAGGTGTCATAGGTGTGTGGATTTATCTCTGGGCTTTCTATTTTGTTCCATTGATCTATATTTCTGTTTTTGTGCCAGTACCACACTGTGTTGATGACTGTGGCTTTGTAGTAGAGCCTGAAGTCAGGAAGGTTGATTCCACCAGTTCCATTCTTCTTTTTCAAGATTGCTTTGGCTGTTCGAGGTTTTTGTATTTCTATACAAATCTTGAAATTATTTGTTCTAGTTCTGTGAAAAATGCCACTGGTAGCTTGATAGGGATTGCATTGAATCTGTAGTTTGCTTTCGGTAATATACTCATTTTCACTATATTGATTCTTCTGATCCATGAACATGGTATATTTTTCCATCTATTAGTGTCCTCTTTGATTTCTTTCATCAGTGTTTTATAGTTTTCTATATATAGGTCTTTAGTTTCTTTAGGTAGATATATTCCTAAGTATTTTATACTTTTCATTGCATTTCTGCTTTTTAATATGTTGTCTAGGTTGGTTATAACTTTTCTTCCAAGAAGCAAGTCTCTTTTATATTCAAGGCTACAATCACCATCTGCAGTGATTTTGGAGCCCAAAAATATAAAGTCTGTCACCGTTCCCACTGTCTAGCCATCTATTTGCCATGAAGTGATGGGACCAGATTCCATGATCTTAGTTTTCTGAATGTTGAGCCTCAAGCCAAATTTTTCACTCTCTTCTTTCACTTTCATCAAGAGGCTCTTTAGTTCCTCTTCACTTTCTGCCATAAGGGTAATGTCATCTGCATATCTGAGGTTATTGATATTTCTCCCGGCAATCTGGATTCTAGCTTGTGCTTCATAGAGTCTGACATTTTGCGTGATGTACTGTACATATAAGTTAAATAAGCAGGGTGACAATATATAGCCATGACATACTTTTCCTGATTTGAAGCCATTCTTTTGTTCTATGTCCAGTTCTAACTGTTGTTTCCTGACCTGCATACTGATTTCTCAAGAGGCAGGTCAGATGGTCTGCATTTCCCATCTCTTCAAGAATTTTCCAGAGTTTATTGTGATCCACACAGTCAAAGGCTTTGGCATAGTCAATAAAGCAGAAATGGATGTTTTTCTGGAACTCTCTTGCTTTTTTGATGACCCAGTGGATGTTGGCAATTTGATCTCTGGTTCCTCTGCCTTTTCTAAATCCAGCTTGAACATCTGGAAGTTTGTGGTTCACATACTGTTGAAGCCTGGATTGGAGAATTTTGAGCATCATGTTACTAGTGTGTGAGGTGAGTCTAATTGTGCAGTAGTATGAGCATTCTTTGGCATTGCCTTTCTTTGGGTTTGGAATGAAAACTGACCTTTTCCAGTCCTGTGGCCACTGCCGAGTTTTCCAGATTTGCTGACATATTGAGTGCAGCAGTTTCACAGCATCATCTTTTAGAATTTGAAATAGCTCAGCTGGAACTCCATCACCTCCACTAGCATTGTTCGTAGTGATGCTTCCTAAGGCCCACTTGACTTCCCATTCTAGGCTGACTGGCTCTAGATGAGTGATCACATCATCATGATTATCTTGGTCATGAAGATCTTTTTTTGTATAGTTTTTCTATGTATTCTTGCCACCTCTTCTTAATATCTTCTGCTTCTGTTAGGTCCCTACCATTTCTGTTCTTTCTTGTGCCAATATTTACATGCAATATTCACTTGGTTTCTCTAATTTTCTTGAAGAGATCTCTAGACTTTCCCATTATATTGTTTTCCTCCATTTCTTTGCACTGATCACTGACAAAGGCTTTCTTACCTCTCCTTGCTATTCTTTGGAACTCTGCATTCAAATGGGTGTATCTTTCCTTTTCTCCTTTGCCTTTCCCTTCTCTTCTTTTCACAGCTATTTGTAAGGCTTCCTCAACAGCCATTTTGCTTTTTTGCATTTCTTATTCTGTCTCCTGCACAATGTCATGAACCTCTGCCCATAGTTCTTTAGGCACTCTCTATCAGATCTAATCCCTTGAATCTATTTCTCACTTCCAGTGTATAATAATAAGGGATTTGTTTTAGATCATACCTGAATGGTCTAGCGGTTTTGCCTGCTTTCTTCATTTTAAGTATGAATTTGACAATAAGGAGTTCATGGTCTGTGCCATAGTCAGCAACCAGTCTTGTTTTTGCTGACAGTATAGAGCTTCTGCGTCTTTGGCTGCAAAGAATATAATCAGTTTGATTTCTGTATTGACATCTGGTGATGTCCATGTGTAGATTCTTCTCTTGTGTTGTTGAAAGAGGTTGTTTGCTATGACCAGTGTGTTCTTGTGGCAAAACTCTATTAGTGTTTGTCCTGCTTCATTCTGTACCCCAAGGCCAAATTTGCCTATTACTCCAGGTATTTCTTGACTTCCTACTTTTGTATTCCAGTCCCCTATAATGAAAAGGACATCTTTTTTAGGTGTTAGCTCTAGAATTTGTAGTATACTTGCTGAGTTTTCAGTAGGTTTGACTTGAACCTGCAGTTCCTTTGAGGCAATCTCACAATTTTGAGATGTTCAGTCTAGGAGTCTGCTACATCTTTCTGTTAGTTGAATCTTGTTTAATTCATCTCAGTGATATTCTATAGTATATTGTGAAAAGTTTTTACACATTTAGATTGCATTTGGTCCTATATACTTTTATGCTGTTTTCAATGCTTAATTTTATATTTTATTTTATATTTTGTTACTCTCATAGAGGAGTAAAATTAATTTTCATATCAAACTTGCACTCATTAACTTTTGATAGTATATAGATTCTTTTGGGTTTTCTGTATACTCAATCACATCTATGTGAATAATATACTTGTTTCTTGTTTTCTAATTCTTATTCCTTTTTATATTTAATTCCTTTGTTTACCTATTAATTAATTTACTGACCTTTGCCTTATTGCATGTCTATAACTTTGAGAAAAAGTAGTAAAAAGAAGTTGCAGTAGCGTTATTTTCTAGTTTAAAAATTTGAAACATACAGATATTTGTAACATATTGTTGTTTAATATGAAAAATACGATTGATTTTTTCAAATATTCTTTATAGAGAAAATATATTTATTCTGTTTTTAAGTTGCTGAAATTTCTTTCTGTATGAGTGATCATTGCATTATATCAGACTCTGATTTTCTGCATCTACTTGTGAGTAAGTGAGTGATAGTCACTCAGTAGTGTCTGACTCTTTGAGACCCCGACTGCAGCCCATTAGGCTCCTCTGTCCATGGAATTCTCGAGGCAAGAATATTGGAGTGGGTTGCCGTTTCCTTCTTCATGTCTACTTGTATGATCATGTAATTTTTAACCTTTTTTTACCTTGACAAATTATATTGCTTGATTTTCAAATATCACACCACCCTTGTATTTCTGAAATAAATCACATTTGGTTATAATACACTATCACTGTATGTGTCATTGGGTTTAGTCTGCTAATATTTTGTTTAAATAATTAAAATTACTTTTCTATGTTCATAAGAAATACTGGCCTATGGTTGCCATCTCTTGTAATGTTCTTCCTTTGATGACAAACATACATTGATCTTATATATCAAGGTAAGAAGAGGTACCTTAATTACTGTTTGCCAGAAGAGTTTTGTAAGTTTGTTGCCATTTTTTCCCCAAATGTTTGGATGAACCACCAAACTTATTTAGAGAGTAGCTTTATTTTTTTAGAGAATACTTATGTATTTCACTTCTTTAGGGCTAATTTTTAGACCCCTAATATATATAATACACAATTTATAAAATTTGGTAGATCCTTATTTCCCCTCTCAGCTTTGATAAGTTGTATATTTAAAGGACTTTATTAATTTCATCCAATTTATAATGAACTGTTAAATGTATTATCAAAGTCGTTACAGGTTTGAATAAAATATCCTCTTATCTTTTCAGTCTATGCATAATCTCTGTGGATGTCTTTTATTTTGCTCCTGCAATTGATTTTGTTTCTGCTCTCTATTGTATAAGTATTTTCCATTTCATTGGTTTCTGTACTTTCTCTTATTCTCTTTTTGTTTTCCTGGCTTCTTGATATGAAAGCTTAAACCACCAATATCCAGCCTCTCTTTTTTTTAATATAGGCATCTAGACTAGAGTAGGAAATGGCAACCTACTCCAGTATTCGTGCCTGGAAAATGACATGGACAGAGGAGCCTGGTGGGCTATAGTCCATGGGGTCACATAGTCAACACAACTGAGTGACTGAGCACCAGACTTTATATTTTCCTCTAACCTCTAGTCGCATCACTCAACTTTTGATAAATTGTAAAATATTATTAAATTCAACATATTTTCAAATTTCCTTTTTAAATTCTCCTTTGACCCAGGAAGTTGCTTCACATGTTCTTGGTTCTTTTATTCTCTCTTTTCTTGCCCTCTGATTAATCAATTATTTTTTAATTAAGCTGTTTCTTTTTATTAGCTTTTTAGTTAGAGCAATTTTAAAATTTTTATATTGGTTTCACTATATGCATCTTGACCTATTAGAGTCTAATATTAATACTTCTATAATTTCCAATATAATGCTAAGGCTTTCTGTCATTGTAATTCCTTGGAAATCTTTCTTAGCTTTTCATGTTATGAGTGTTATTCAGTTAAATCCTAAACCCCATAAAATTACCCTTATAACAATAATTTTTATCATTTTTTTTGTAATCAATATTCCTTGCATATTTACCTTCCTCTCTCCACTCTTTCTGCATTTCCACGCATATACCACAAATGCTCAGGGGAAGACTCCCTTAGTATTTCTTTCAGTTTTTTTTCTGGCAGCAAATGCAATACTTTTATATATTGAGAGAAAGAAAAAAAAAAAGCTGTTTGAAAGACCTTTTTTTGTGTGTATACAATTCTGGTTTCCTGTTATTTTCCTTCAGGATTTAAAATATGGCATCCCTTTCAACTGTGACTTCCGTCTTTTCTCTTTAGAAGTCAGATGTCAGTCATATTGCTATACAGATTTCTCTCACCCACCTTTCTGGACCGCTTTTAGGATTTCCTCTTTGTCTTTGGCTTTGAGCAGTATGACTGAGGTATAGCAAGGGGTGGTCGTTCTCAAGTTTATCCTGCTTAGGTTCTGTGAGTTTTTTTTTTGAATCTGTAAGCTCGTCTCTTTAATCTGTTGTAGAAAATATCTTGACCTTTACTTTTTTGACTAAAGTTCTTATCCCATTTTTTTTTTTATCCTCTCCATATGGGCCTCCAACATGAAAATATATTTAAGAACTTTTTACCATGTACCACAGCTATCTTACACATTTCTGAATTTTTTTTTTCTACCCATCTCCTTTTTATTTTCTTCTTTGTGAGCTTTAGTCTGTATAAATTCTACTGGCTTTCTTCTAGCTCATTAATTCTCTCCTCACTTAAAACCACTATGCTATTTAATTGATTTTGCAGTGGTGATGGTGGTTCTTAATACCAATTAATGTTTGTTTTAGTTCTAGAAATTCAATTTGAGTCTTTGTTTTTATAAGACTCTAATTCTTCGGTAATTTCTTCATCCTATCTTTTCCTTTTCTTTAATATATTAATTAGCCACATTTTAAAATTCTTATGATAAATTCATTATCTGGATTATGTAGCAATTCATATATGTTTATATTTTTATCTTGATCTTGTTTTTCTAAGCCTCATATGGTTTGACTTAATGCCAGGTGTCATGTTTGAAATGTTGTAGAGGTTTTGAATGGTGTTGTCTTACTACCAGAGGATTTTATTTTCATCTAACTGTCCTCTGGGAAATAGTTAAGGAGCAAATTAACATAGTCTAAAGAGGGACTTAGCTGACTTAGGCAGAATTTCCTACCTGAAAACAAAATATGTCCACCAACCACTGGTTTGCTCCCATTCCTAGTGTATTTATTCAGGTCTCTCTTCATTGACAGATACTAAACTGAGATGGCTGGATGGCATCATGGACTCGATGGACGTGAGTCTGAGTGAACTCCAGGAGATGTGTGATGGACAGGGAGGCCTGACGTGCTGCGATTCATGGGGTCGCAAAGAGTCGGACACGACTGAGCGACTGAACTGAACTGAACTGAAACTCTAATGATTGCCCCAGCACTCTGAGATCACAAAAGTTCCACCATATATGTCAGCTTCTCATGGCTTGGTTTCTTGCCTTTTGCTCAGTGCAGCTGAAGAATAAACAGACATCTCCAGGTGAAATGTGGGGCAGAAATGAATGACAAAAACGTGACCATCACCTCTGTGAGCCTCCCTTCTCTCTTAGATCTTCACCCCTCAAATATTTTGTTGTTTTTGTTCAGTCACTCATTCATGTCCAACTCTTTTCATCCTCATGGGCTACAGCACTCCAGGCTCCTCTGTCTACCACTGTCTGCCGGAGTTTCCTCAAACTTATGTCCATTGAGTCAGTGATGCTATCTAAGTATCTCATCCTCTGCTGTCCCCTTTTGCCTCAGTCTTTCCCAGCATCAGGGTCTTTTCCAGCAAATCGGCTCTTCACATAAGGTGGCCAAAGTACTGGAGCTTCAGCTTCAAATCTCACCTCTTATAATTGGGTGTTGCCAGTATCTTCATAAGATATTTTTTTGTTTGTTTGTTTTTTAAATTTGGTCTCTCATTTTTCCCTAGTAAAAATGTTGATGTGTCACCAAGTACTCCAGCACAACCAAACTAAAGACATCTATGATATAGATTCAATTGCAAGTGTTGTGCAGTTATTGTATTTTATTTCATATAATGAATGAGATATCTCTTACAACAGGGACTATTGCATTACCTACCAGTTTGTGTTTATAGTGTTTTCAATACAAAAGTAAATCTGATAGAAATGTAAGTGCTTTTCTATGTAGGAGCCTATGATCTGTGAACTACTGTGTTTTGGGAAGAAAAAAAAAAAAAGACCTATTATGTTCTAAAGAGGGCTGAACTGGGGACTTTTAGAATGCTACTGCTAACTTCAGTTAAGTTCTAAAACACTGCCACTCTGTGGTAACTTGGAGACATAGCAGCATCCTGTATATTTCTACAGATAAGGATGCCCTAGCAAGTTACTTCTAATTTCTATTTCCCTGTTATTCAGGAAGCTGAAATTTCCTCATTCAGTGAATCAGTTACTCCATGCCCATTTCCATGCACCTCTCTCCCAATCCAGGTTTCCAGTCTGAGGTGCAGCCAATGGGCTGTTCACTTTGAGGGAACTTGAGCCAATGGCAAAGTACTAAGGCTCCAAGTCCCATAAGTTTCCTTTTAGGCTCTAATACTTGTGAGTGGAGAGCTTGCCAAGTGGCACAGTGCTAAAGAATCCACTTGCCAATATAAGATATTCAGGAAATGTGGGCTCTATCCTTGGGTCAGGAAGATCCCCTGGAGGAGAAAATGGCAACCCACTCCAGTATTCTTGCCTGGGTGACCCCTTGAAGAGAGGAGCCTCGCAGGCTGTAGTCCATGCAGTAGCAAAGACTTGAACACAATTGAGCAAATGAACACGCACACACACCTGTGAGTGGAATGGTCTGGAGCTCATTACTTGCCCTCTTTCAGCATTAGTTTTGTCGTCTGAAAAATAAGGATTTGAGGAGGCATATTCACTTCATGAAAATTTGTTGAGTTATATACTTTTTCTCTCTGTGTGCTATATTTTAATAGAATTAATTTTTGAAAGATGTTAATAATATTTATTTAAATGTATCTTAAAGAATTGGTCTGAACATTTAAATGTATAATACCCTCTTTACAATGATGCCTACATTGATCTCTATTTGAAAGTCTATAATCTTCCCTCATCTTCTCCGTCCCTACATATCCACACATACATCTCCTCTGTTCTGTTCAGATTTCTATTTTTTCTTTCTACAGCACTTTGATCAAATAAAATGTTATATGATGGGCATGTTGCATATTTTTATCACTTCGCTTTGTAGAATGTAGCTTTCCAAAGGCAGAGGTGATAGTTTGGTTGGTCTACAAGTGCTTAGAACAGTGTCTTGCACATAGTAGTTGCTCAAAATTATTTGGTCCTCACCGGACTCCCTTGGTGATCCAGTGGTTAAGACTCTGGGCTTCCAATGCATAAGGTGCGGCTCAATCCTTGATTGGGGAGCTGAGATCCCACATGCTCTATGATGTGACACACAAAAAAAAATGTTCAGTGCATGAACAGGAAGCAAGCATAGGTATTGACACATAACAATAGCTCACATTTAAAGAACTTTTTTTGATCAGGATTTCTGCTGGAGACTTTGTTCCAAATCTTTAAGACAGCTTTTGGATGAAAAGGTGCTGCTAAGTAGGTGTCATAACTTCAGATATTGTCTACGAGATGCAATTTTTAAAAATCACTAAGTTGTACACTTTAAAAGGTAAATGTTATGGTTTGTAAGTTATATCTCAATAAATCTGTTATTAAGTAGATGGTGAGTTCTTCAGAGAGAGAAAAAAATGTTAGCTCCTGGTTTTGGCACTTGCTCCCTTTTTGATTTTATAATAGGATGCTTTTCCCTAGTTCTTAATTTTCTGTATGCAAATTGACTGTGTCCATTAAGCTGAAATTCTAAAATCCCTTCCAGGTCTCATATCCCGCCTTTTTTAAAAGGTAGATTTCGACAAAGATGGAGAGAAAAAAAGGTATCGTGAGTTTGGTGCCCACCTTGTGCTGCAACCAGGAGCACACCCACTGGGAAGCACCGAGTGTAGAGGCTGAGTTCCTATTTTATATGAGCTTCTCTGGTGGCTCAGATGGTCAAGAATCTGCCTGCAGTACGGGAGACCTGGGTTCAGTCCCTGGATAGGGATGACCCCTGGAGGAGGACATGGCTATCCACTCCAGTGTTCTTGCCTAGAGAATTCCATTGAAAGGAGCCTGGTGAGCTACAGTCATTGGGGTTGCAAAGAGTTAGACATGACTGAGCCATTTTCACTTTCTTCTTTGTATATTTCAATGTCATATACATGCAACTCATATGTATCTACACATGCATACACATATCTCATCTAATTTTGTTGGATGGAGAACCAGACAATGAGTATCATTTCTTGGTTTCCAAAGACTTTACCAGAAACTCTTTTTCCAGCCCAGAAAAGTAGATCCTAGATCCCAGAGGCACTGATTCCTCTGTCTGCAAAACAAAGAGTACCTTAGGGACCATCTGGTATCTCAATGCTTAACAAAATTAGCTGGGTTTAATTTGAGTGAACTAGAAAACTCTTGATGTCGCAATGAGAGAATGTTCATATTACCTAATTAACGTGCCTTATTAGGAGACTGGTGACTGCTGAAGTCCGTTGAACACCCAGCCATATGGGCATATGAAACACAGATCAAACAGGTCTCTTTGTAATTATGTTAATAGTTACTCTTTCTGTTTTTCCTCATTTGCATCAAAGCCCAATGCAAAACACATTTCCTGGATTTTTAGCAGAGTGTCAAGTAATAGGCACTGTAAATGGAGTTCAGGTACCAAGGCCACCATTTACTGGACACGTGTCTCCTGCCCAGGGATTCACCCCTTTTGCTGCTTCCCCAAATGTCCTTCTGTCTGCCTCATCTGAGACACCTCAGCCCTGTGGCTGTGGCCTTTTCTTGGCCATATGGCTGCACCCAACTCCTCATGGTAGTATGCCTCTTTGATATACCGTCAGCGCAAAAACCTTTGCTAAATAGGAAAGTGCAACATGTATAATTTCCTCATTAAGTCAATAGACAAGGTCATTCTGTGTTAAATGGATTAAAAAACACATTCCCACATGTTACATAGATGCACTGACATTTCAAAGCCATCCAAAAGTCACTTCCTTAGCCTTTCTGACCAAAGGAGAAAGCACTTAATAAACACAATTGATTTTTTTTTCGAAGATTTTTTTATGATGGGGACCATTTGTAAAGTCTTTATTGAAGTTATTGCAATATTGTTTCTGTTTTTTGTTTCTGTCTTTCAGTTGATGAGGCCTGTAGGATCCTAGTTTCCCAACCAAGAATGGAACTCCCTCCCCTGCCCCTACCTTGCCATTGGAAAGCAAAGTCCCAACCACTGGACTACCAGGAAAATCCCCAGGATTACATTTTTACCTCTTTCCAGGTAGTATGCAAAGTGGTATGCACACTCTGAAAAAAAACAGGAAGTCAATATATTCCTTTGTTCTGCTTTCAAAGTAAAAAAAAAAAAAAAAAAAAACAGCAACCACTGAGCCTTAGAGAGAGCAGGGAATTGATCAAGTCAGATTCTCTTTGGTGTCTTTTTAGGCCTCCTAGCATCTTGCAGTCTAAGATTCAGCTCTGCCTGGCATGCAGTCAAGATTCAGCAAATTTTTTTCTGTTTTTTTTTTTAATGAATGTTTGTGTAACACTTTTACATAGACTAATTATTTATTCAGAATGTTGACTTAGAAATAATCGGATGGAATCTAAGGAAGGGAAACCCCAGTAGCTGAAGGGAAGATGAGCTTATAATATAGGTTTATAATTAGAAAACAAACCTCCCTCCCCAATGAGTACGTGAATGAGCTGTCAGAAAACTGAAATGAGGCCCAGAAAACAAGTATCACACAATCCCTTCGAGCTATTGCTAGGTACAATGGCAAGAGGATCAAGGAGAACGAGAGAGAGAGAGAGAGAGAGAGATGGATAGATTGATCCTTATCTGTTTAATTCAGATCCAAATTCACTCTTTCCTTTGGGTATTTTGAAATACTCAAAAAGGGAAGATAGGAAGGAAAGAAGTTCTGGTTTTATAATTCTTGCAATATATAAAATACATTTTCATATCTCCAGAAAACAGGATTCAAAACAAGATAAAATAAAGTTGGTATTTTCAATTTGAAAATCACAATGTTAAATGCCAAATCTATATGTATGAATCTGTCTTGATATGGGGAATCCTCTCTCAACCCTTCCTTCATCCTGATGCCCAACTAGGGCCTGAAGCTACCTTAATACTGAAGCTGCTTAAGTTTGAGCAGCTGTCATGAGACACTGTTTTTATGATTAAATCAATACTAGCCATCAGTCCTATCTTGAATCAAGCTATGTATAATAATTTGTCTTCTTTTTCATTTGTTGTCAGCACCTATTCAAATTATAGAAGGTGTTTGCTATGAAACATTTGGGACCACACTTTAAGTCATTGCTAAGTTGCTTCAGTCGTGTCCGACTCTGTGTGACGCCATAGACGGCAGCCCACCAGGCTTCCCCGTCCCTGAGATTCTCCAGGCAAGAACACTGGAGTGAGTTGCCATTTCCTTCTCTGATGATGAAAGTGAAAAGTGAAAGTGAAGTCACACAGTCATGTCCGACTCTTGTCCACCCCATAGACTGCAGCCTACCAGGCTCCTCCATCCATGGGATTGTCCAGGCAAGAGTACTGGAGTGGGGTGCCATTGCCTTCTCCTTAAGTCATGGAGTGTCATCTATTTGGGGAATAACATCACTTAGCATGCCTCTTGAGAAGAGGAAATCTACATTTTTGAAAATTAAACCACATGTCTTAGCTATTGGTACTTTAGAAAAATAATTTTATTTACTTATTTATGTTTGGCTATGATGAGTCTTCATTTCTGTGCAGGCTTTTCTCTAGTTGCAGAGAATGGGGGCCACTGTTCATTGCTGTGACCAGGCTTCGCATTGTGGTGACTTCTCTTGTTGCAGGGCATGAGCTCTAGGGCCATGGGCTTCCATAGTTGCAGTTCCCAGGCTCTAGAGCATAGGCTCAATAGTTGTGGCTAAGGGGCTTGGTTGCTTCGTGGCATATGGAATCTTTCCAGTCCAGGGATAGAACACATGTCTCCTGCATTGGTAAGCAGGTTCTTTACCACTAGACCACCAGAGAAGCCATATTAGTAGTTATGCCTTTAAAAATATATATGTGCTGCTGCTGCTGCTAAGTCGCTTCAGTCATGTCTGACTCTGTGCGACTCCATAGACAGCAGCCCACCAGGCTCCCCTGTCCCTGGGATTCTCCAGGCAAGAATACTAGAGTGGGTTGCCATTTCCTTCTTCAATGCATAAAAGTGAAAAGTGAAAGTGCAGTTGCTCANGACTCATCATATGTGCTGCTGCTGCTGCTAAGTCGCTTCAGTCATGTCTGACTCTGTGCGACTCCATAGACAGCAGCCCACCAGGCTCCCCTGTCCCTGGGATTCTCCAGGCAAGAATACTAGAGTGGGTTGCCATTTCCTTCTTCAATGCATAAAAGTGAAAAGTGAAAGTGCAGTTGCTCAGTCGTGTCCGACTCTTAGCAACCCCATGGACTGCAGGCCACCAGGCTTGTCCGTCCATGGGATTTTCCAGACAAGAGTACTGGAGTGGGATGCCTTTAAAATATATATATGTAAGAATATTAAAAATAAAAGGTGATAACTATTAGATATCAAGATGAATTCTGCAAGGCAAATGTTACTTCTTTTACAACCAGGATTGTCATGTATGCACTTGACTAATCTAGGGGTCATCGTTCCCTTTGTAGTATATAGACATGTATATTCATTACAACTATTTAACAACAGATGATTGTAAATAGTCTTGAGGAAAAGTCTTTGTCTATTTTCTACCAATTTCCAATTATAAAGGAAGATGTTTGTTTACCACTAGAATTATTCTAAGCCATAATTTTCCTGCTACAATGGTATTCCTGGATTATTCTTCTGCAATCCCATATCTTTCCTCTTATAGAATTTCACATACCTTGCTATAATTATCTTTGAATAATTCATCTTTGAATCTCCAGTTCCTACCTGTAATATACATAGATAAATATTGAATGACTGGATAGATGGTAAGAAAACAGCTCACCTTGAAATAGTAGAGAATCATCTAACAGTTGCTTCAGAAAATAAATGACTTATAAGAAAATATAAATAAAATAACAAAGTGGGCCTTTATTTGTTCACAACCTCTGACTCAGCAAACTCCTAGCCTCTGACTGAACAGTAATCAAATATTTCCCTCATCAAAATTCTGTCATTTGAGAATATGCTGGCATATAACACACCAATTAGATATGACCCATATCCTTCAAAATATAGGAAGAAAAGGGCAATACTATTGTATATATTTTGTGTTATTTATAATTATTTTGGGAAGAGATAAATTTAGATGGTTCAAAATCTGAAACGTATAAAATGATAGACCATAAAAGTCACCTGTCCCCTTCTGTCTCCTGCCACTTGATACTTGTTGCATTGAAAGCAATGTTCCCAATTATGTTGTACATTTATAGAGGCAGCCCGTGCAAACAAAAGCAACAATATGTACACATATATTTATACAGCTTCTATAACAAATAACAACAAAGTTAGTACAATACATCTTTAGTATCTTACAGTTTTATAGGTCAAAATCTGACTAGGGACCACATTTTTTCTGGAGAACTAAGGCATTCATGTCATTGCCTTTTCCAGCTATTAGATGTCTCCTGCTTTCCTAGGTTGTGACTTCTTTCTGTCTTTAAAGCCAGCAGTGATGGGTTGAGTCTTTCTCATGCTGCCATTTCTGTTTCTCTGACTATAATCAAGAAAGTTCTCTGCTTTTAAGGATCCGGCAGTGGCACCTTGCCTGGAAAATCCCACGGATGGAGGAGCCTGGAAGGCTGCAGTCCATGGGGTCGCTGAGGGTCGGACACGACTGAGTGACTTCACTTTCACTTTTCCCTTTCATGCATTAGAGAAGGAAGTGGCATCCCACTTCAGTGTTCTTGCTTGGAGAATCCCAGGGATGGGGGAGCCTGGTGGGCTGCCATCTATGGGGTCGCACAGAATCGGACACGACTGAAGCGACTTAGTGGCAGCATTGATTAGATTGGTGGGATAGGTAAAGAACCTGCCTGCCAATGCAGGAGACATAAGAGATGCAGATTTGATCCCTGGGTTGGAAAGATCCCTGAGAAGAGAGCATGGCAACTCAGTCCAGTAATCTTGCCTGGAGTATCCCATAGAGAGAGGAGACTGGTGGGTCACAAAGAGTCAGACACAACTGAAGTGATTTAGGACATATGGTTAGGTTGGGTATATCTGGATAATCCAAGATATCTCCCCATCTCAGGGTTCTTAATCATCACATCTACAAGTTCATTTTGCTATATGAGATAATATATGACGAGATTTCAAGGAGAGTTAAGACAATGGACAGCTTTGGAAGCTTTTGTTCTGCTTACCGCAGTGTTCAGTGAACAGAGATATAGACACACACACACACACACACACACACACACACCTCATCACTTAGTTTTATTTTTATAATGAAACAGCTCACTATAATGTTGTTATGCACTTTACTTTTTTGTTTTCATTTGGTATTGGATATTTTGGATATCTTCCTATATCATTACATAAGGAAATTTCTCATTCTTTTTCACATCTACCTAGTTTTCTGTTGTTTATTATTTGTTTTACTGAAGAAATACATCATACTTTATTTGACTAACCAAATGTTGAACTTGTTTTTTGAAATCTCATGCTTCTTTAAAGGGACCTTCCTAGCTAGTCATATTCGAGCAGTGAACGAAGTGCTTACTACTCTTTCAGCTATTAGAAATGTCATCATGATAAATGTTTAAATGATCTGGTTAGTTATCAGAGTCTTTTCTTAAACTTACGATGTCCTGTGATCTAGCTCTCATCTTTTCCTACTTCTTTCAGATCTTTATTGTTTTTCACTATTGATTGCCTTCAATGGACAAATAATCTTATTGGATTTGAGGAGGTGTTGTAGGCATTCGATCATCTTCCTTTTTTCATTCTCTTCCTGTTATTCCAGTCTGACTGGTCCTATCATACCCATTAGGACATTTACTTTATCATTTTCCTCCATTTTCTTCCTGAAATACTGGACACTACTTAGCTATATAATTTTAATTCTGTCTAGTGTGCTGGGATCAAGGCTGCTGATCAGTACCCACCAATAATATGGTTGAATTCCTATCAATTAACTTTATATAATTTTTCATTGTTAAAATATGAAGCCGTATTTGAGCACAAAGTGAATTCATTTTATTATTGTACAAGAAAGCTTGGGCATTATTTGCTAAGTTCAGGCAACTAATAAAATATTATCACCTGGAATTCTTAGACATTTACAAAAATATTATTTTTAAAAGCTCCTTGATCTTTGCTAGATTTGACCTTTGATTATTAGTTATGAGATTTATCTTTCTACTGCTGCTTTTTCTTCCCTGTCATTTGTTCTTTGCATTAGACTATTTAAAAAGAAGTTATTTTTTAATGATGCAATAAAAATTATACCTTCTCTGAGTATAAACTATAACAGGAAAAAGAGAAATGGTGAGAAAAGATAGAAGCTAACAAGTTTTAGAAGAAAAGAGGGAATTCAATTATTTTAAAAGTCCTTCTTAAGTCATCTGTTTGATATGGGCAAAGTAAAG
The DNA here is from genome assembly GCA_006410615.1 of Neotragus moschatus. Classification (NCBI taxonomy): domain Eukaryota; kingdom Metazoa; phylum Chordata; class Mammalia; order Artiodactyla; family Bovidae; genus Neotragus; species Neotragus moschatus. The sequence goes on along the minus strand of SJYA01002742.1, from coordinate 2,936,781 downwards.
GGATACCAAGAAACTTTCTATTTATTTTCATACATGATTATACACTTATGTACAAGTCATATCCAAAGTCCATATTCTTTTATTTGAATTACAGTTTAGAAACATGTTGTATATTGAGCAAATGCTACGAATTAAAGAACACACACGTTTGCTCTGAAAAAGAAAAAATAGCATTCAACTTGAATATTAGCTGCTCCTTAGGACACTGAGGTACAATTGATATAAAGAAATTTGTTTAAACCCAACAACTGAATACATAACTGGAATACCTCTTGGCCATTGATAAATGGCTCATATTGTTTTCTTTTAACTGTGTTTGTTTTTAAACTGCATGAGGTCTGAATAGACCCATCTTCAAGTCCAATACACATATTTCTATAAAGATTGCTTCAGGTTGATCGTATTTTGTTACCAGCAGGAAAAAAGCTTCCGTTTCCATGTGCAACAAAACTGTACCACGGGGCATGGCAGAATACAATTAAGGAAGCTGGTGTCAGTGAAAACCAAAGGCTGTGATGTCTGCATCACCTGAAAGCTGGCTGGGGATTGACATTGTATTCAAGAAAATGCAAGATCAAGACTTAGATGGGATCCCTGTTCACAATTCTGTGACCAGGTCGCCTCGCACCTTCATAAACACACCCCGGCAGGGGATGTGAGAGGACATCTTAGAATGAAGAAGACATCTTTTTGTCTTTGAAATAATCAGTCCAGCTTGCAAATATTTTTGGAGTCTGGTTCAACTAAGTATGAAACAGCCCAAATTAAGGCAATGGTCTGTGGGTTGCATGCATTTGCTGCCTTCGGCATCTGAAAGCCGTTTTCTGCTAAAAGTCTGACTGCTTAGAATTCAAGCCCTATGCAACTAAGAAACTCCAAAAGAGGTAATGAACCATAAATTATTGCCGTTAGATATTTAATACTCAATCAGTATGTGCTCTCTCAAGCATATCCCACCGGCATTGCATTCATTCTGACAGTGTGGTACTGGTTCAATTACTTTGCTCATTTACAATAAAAGATTAATGAAAAGAGGTATATTTTAGTTCACAGAGATTAATTGCATCCCTTACTTTCCCTACACTAGAAATATTCAACCCATAATCCTGATAGCTTTTGCATCAACAAGTACATGGCAAATTAATAGACTTTCTTGGGTTGGAACTCTCAGAGGGTTTTCAGATAAAAATATCCAGGGAAAACAAGATTGAAAGTTGGCTTTGGGCTGGAAATGAATTAATTTACCTGCTTCTTTAAATTTACACTTATGACATTTTGAATTAGCCAGTATAAAGATGTGTGTACTGTAAGTATTTTATATCTGCACATTTTCTGTCAAGTATTTGCAAAGCCAATTCCCTTTTGAGATATACTTCTAGCAAATAGAGCCAGGTATGTCTCTGCTTGGTAGATGTTCCAACACTGGAGAAATGTTGACTGTTAACATTGAACAGTTTTTTTTTTTTTTTCAGAGAATATAGATGCCAAGTGTACTAGTACATTTATTTGGAGTTCTTGTTAAACAAAACAAAACAAAACAAAAAACACATAGTTATTTACTACTGTGAAATCTAGGTTTAAAATTTCAAAGTGATTTCCTGGTAAATAATTCTTAGGTTTCCACAAACTTTGTGAGTGTAGAGAAGGAAATGGCAACCCACTCCACTATTCTTGCCTGGGAACTTCCATGGATAGAGGAACCTGGTCAGCTCCAGTCCACAGGATTGTAAAGAAAGAGACATGACTGAGCGACTGGGCACTATATTTTCCAGGGCATTGAAGATAGCAAACAGACGTGTCTATGTAGGAAAAAAAAAATGTTGAGACTTATCTATTTCATATTGTTTTCAGTCCTTGTTTTACATAAATTTTATAGAAATATATTTATATCATTGACTCCTTTCTCCAGAAGAGGCTGAGGTGAAAAAGGTAAAGTGTCTTGTCTTTTCTTGTTGTTGAGTCACCGAGTCATGTCTGACTCTTTGCGACCCCATGGACTGCAGCACGCCAGGCCTCCCTGTCCTTCACCACCTCCTGGAGTCTGCCCAACTTCATGTTCACTGCATCAGTGATGCTGTCCAGCCATCTCATCCTCTGACACCCTCTTCTCCTTCTGCCCTCGATATTTCCCAGCATCAGGGACTTTTCCAGTGAGTCATCTGTGCCCATCAGATGACCAAAATACTGGAGCTTCAGCATCATTCCTTCCATTGAATATTCAGGGTTGATCTCCCTTAAGATGACTGGTTTGATCTCCTTGCTGTCCAAGGGACTTTCAGGTCTCTTCTTCAGCACCACAGTTCAAAGGCATCAGTTCTTTGGCCTTCTGCCTTCTTTACAGTCCAGTTCTCACAATCACATATGTCCAATAGCCTTGACTATACAGCCCTTTGTCAGCAGAGTAATGTCCCTGCTTTTCAACACACTGTCTAGGTTTTCCATCACTTTCCTGCCAAGAAGCAGTCATCTTCCGATCTCATGACTGCAGTCACCTTCTACAGTGATTTTGGAGCCCAAGAAAAGGAAATCTATCATTCTTTCCACCTTTCCCCTTCTATTTTCCGTGCAGTAATGAGGCCAGATGCCATGATCTTAGTTTCTTCTTCTTTTTTTTTAATATTTAGTATTAAGCTGGCCGTTTCACTCTCCTCCTTCACCCTCAAGAGACTCACTCTTTAGTTTCTCTTCACTTTCTGCCATTAGAGTGGCATCATCCATGTATCTGAGGTTGTTGATGTTTCTCCCACCTATCTGGATTCCGGTTTGTAACTCATCCAGCCTGGCATTTCTCATGATGTGCTCACCATATTGGTTAAACAAACAGGGTTACCGCAGACTGCCCTGTCACACTCCTTTCTCAATCTTGAACTAATCAGTTGTTCCCTACAGGGTTCTATCTACAGTCACACAATTAGCAGATGGCTAAATCTGTCTTCCCTGGTGGCTCAGACAATAAAAAATATGCCTGCAATGCAGGAGACACATGTTCAACCCCTGGGTCAGAAAGATCCCCTGGAGGAAATGGCTACCCACTCCAATATTCTTAATTGGAGAACCACAGAGGAACCTGGCAGGCTACAGTCCATGGGGTCACAAAGAGTCGGACACGAATGAAAGACTAAACATATACACAGCACAAACCTGGCATCAGACCATTCATTGTCTGTCTTGAAAGTCCATTATATGCTGTACCTGCTTTTTGTCTGTCCAGTGGTGACCATAACACCTGGCACAAAATGCTTTGAAGATGGAATACAACAACCAATGCAAATGAAAACTAGGAAAGCAGAATTACTATATGTGCAGATGGAAGTAAAATATGGATGGATTGGGATTTAACTATGCAAAACTGATCCTTCAATCCTGGTGAAATTAATCCCCTTGGCATTGCCAGATGGAATGTGTCTGATATGCTTTTCCAAGTCTAAATAGATGATTTAAGGGCTTCTGTCTTCTCCTTTGCAATACAGTTTATTAATACATTTCTCAATCAGAGTTGTCCAGGAAACTTTCAATTGCAGAAATACTTGGTCTGTATTTTTTTTTTTTTGCACATTTTATCCTATTGTTTGGAAGAAGATGTGTACCTTTCTATATATCCTGAAGTTGTTTTCTAGAAAGAGGAATCAGTCAAATTTCTGTTCCTCATTTCGTGTGCACTTTCTAGGAGTTCTATTCCAAAGCTTACTGAGGTCAATCCCTGAAAACAATAAATTGTTCATAGATGTTTCAGTGGTATCAGATGTATCAGTGGTTTCGTAGGTAGAAACCAGGGAATCAGAGGCAGATCCACTAATTCTGAAAACATATATCCACCGTAAATATCAGGGCTTCCCTGATAGATCAGTTGGTAAAGAATCCACCTGCAATGTGGGAGACCTGGGTTCAATGCCTGGGTTGGAAAGATCCCCTAGAGAAGGAAAAAGCTACCCACTCCAGTATTCTGGCCTAGAGAATTCCATAGACTGTATAGTCCATGGGGTTGCAAAGAGTTGGACATGACTGAGCAACTTTCACTTCGCTTCAGTTCAGTTCAGTTGCTCAGTTGTGTCTGACTCTTTGCCACCCGATGAACTGCAGCACGCCAGGCCTCCCTGTCCATCACCAACTCCCAGAGTTCACTCAGACTCACGTCCATCAAGTCAGTGATGCCATCAGCCATCTCATCCTCTGTCGTCCCCTTCTCCTCCTGCCCCCAATCCCTCCCAGCATGAGTCCTTTCCAGTGAGTCAACTCTTCGCATGAGGTGGCCAAAGTACTGGAATTTCAGCTTTAGCATCATTCCTTCCAAAGAAATCCCAGGGCTGATCTCCTTCAGAATGGACTTTGCTTCACTTCACCATAAATACCAAAGATGAGCAGGGCTGAATCAACTCAGAGCCCAAACTCTTTGTCAATTTATAATACCGATCAACCAATTTTTGTGATTTATTTTGCTGAATTTATTGTATTTCTTGGCAGCGGTTACACTGTCAAAAAGAACAGAGCTCATCATTGTAGCTTGATGAAGTAGTGTATTTTGTAGCAATTTGAGACTGGATTTATTTTTGGATTTCCTAGTGAGCTCATTGGAAAAAATGCATTTCATTTTAAGGAGACAGTCTAGAAACAGTGACCACAGAACAGGTGTTCCTATGTTTGTTTTCATACTTATGGGATTTTTAGATGAGAAAGAACTGGTTGCTTCCCAGTGACTTTGTTGCTTGCTTTAGAAATAACAATTATACTTCTGTTCCACATAGAAGTCACTGCTGTTTAAATTTCCTTACATGTTTTGCACCTGTGCAAATAATTTATCTTAATACAGACCTTGTATGTTGTCTTTTAGAACTTTCTATTTAATAGCTATTAGGTATAATAACCCACCTGTGTAACCTGGGCAAGTCTTTTAATCTTCTTAGGTCTTAATTTCTTCATTACGACATAGTGGAGTTTGGGCAGAGCATGAGCCAATGATCATGATACATCTATCAGGATATAGTCCCAAGGGCCTGGAGTTTAGCACATGGTAAAATACAGACTCCACCTTCAATGAACTTACTGTGTAGTGGGAAACAGAGACAAGCAAAGATGCTACACTCGAGAGAGGGATAAGTACTATACCTAAGAGATGGATGAGGTCTTACCAGAACAGGAAGGACATGGCCAGCATTGAGGTGTGACAGGTATGAGTAGTCAGGAAATAAGTCACCAAAAAAGGGGACTACTTGACCTGCATTTTGAGGAATGGGTGGTTGTGAGAAGATGGATAGTCTAGAAAACGAAAGAAACAACAACAGTAAAGAAATTGGTGATTTTTTTTTTTTTTTTTTAAGTTGTAGAAGGCAGCATGATGATGTTAGGGAGTACCACAGAGACAAGAAGATTTGTAGGAGAAGTTAGAGACTCCAGCACTGGCCAGATGCTGTGCTGCCCCCAGAAACCTACTGGGACTCCTGAGCTTTATGGCAAATGTAACAGGAAACCGTTGAGGAACATTGAGTAGCATTAGATAATATCACAGGCTCCCCCAGTGGCTCAGATGATAAAGAATCTGCCTGCAATGCAGAAGACCTGGGTTCAATCCCTGGCTTCGGAGGATCCCCTGGAGAAGGAAATGTCTACCTACTCCAGTATTCTTGCCTGAGAAATGCAATGGACAGAGGAACCTGGAAGGCTACAGTCAATGGGGTCACAAAGAGTCGAAGAAACAAACTACTGAGAAACAAACAATTTCACTGTTCAGATAATATCACCATTAGTCCACATATGTTAATTCTAAGGATTTCTGTGATCTCATGTTTATAAACTACTGAATAAAAGTGAAAGACAAAAGCAAAAATAAAATATGGTAAACACCCTTCAAACTTAGGGTTGCACCCCAACTGTCTCAGATTTTACTTTGATGTATGTTGACCATACACCTTTGGAAATCATGATGTATCTTTATGGGTTTGACTTGTAACAAATCTCCTAGTTGCTGCTTGATGAAAACATTATAAATTATGCGTATTTGGTCTGAAATCGTCTAAGTCCTTCTGATAATATACAAAGGGGTGATTTATTTATGTACTTTGCATCTGCTTATGTCCGACTGTTTGGGACCCCATGGACTGTAGCCTACCAGGCTCTTCCCTCCATGGGATTCTCCAGGCAAGAATACTGGAGTGGGTTGCCATTTCCTTCTCCAGGGGCATTAAAATTACTAGAAATGAAATTTGTCTTAAGATAAGTGAAATAAAATTTGCTGGGTCATCTCATATCTCCAAATCCTTGTGGTGTCTTTTTTTTTCTCTTTAGCTGCTGAGGCACATGACTTACCTTCTCCATTCTCAAGAAGGTACTTGGCTTCACGACCTGACTGGCCCCTTGTGCAACGGGAAGTTGAAAGGTTTTCTAGTTACACTAAGAATATCTCAGGTTGTGTGTGTCATCGTAGTACCAGAAATTTACTGTTCCAATCATTCTTTTGGAATTTCAGCCCACTTTTTAAAATATTTTTGTTATATTGGAGTATAGTTGATTTTCAATTTGTGTTCATTTCAGATATACAGCAAAATGATTTAGTTATCCATATCCATCTATTCTTTTTCATATTTTTCCCATATAGGTTATTATTGGCAGTACAGTGCCCTGCACTATACAGTAGGCCCTTGTTGATGATCTGTTTTATATATAGTAGTGTATGTATGTTAATCTCAACCTCTTAATTTGGATCCCATCTTTTCCCTTTAGTTACCATAACTTTGTTTTCTAATTTTGTGAGTCTGTTTCTGTTTTGTAAATAAGTTCATTTGTACCACTATTAATGTAGAATGCTATTATTATTCCACATTATGAGTGATATCATATGATATTTGTTTTTCTCTATGACTTATGATTTATAGATACTTTTAAATATGATAATCTCTATATCTCTCCATGTTACTTCAAGTGGCATTATTTCATTCCTTTTATGGCTGAGTAATATTTCATTGTATATATGTACCACATCTTTATTTTTTATCTGTTGACAGAAATTCAGGTTGCTTCCATGTCTTGCTATTATAAATAGTGCTGCAGTGAGTGCTGAGGTGCATTTATCTTTGCAAAGTATGGTTTTCTCCAGATATATGTCCACTTTTGAATCCTCAAAATCTTTCCATACTGATATTCAACATGTCCTTGCTTTCAGTGAACATGCTTGCCTTGTCTCTCTGATTCTCAGAAGCCTCACTGTGGTTTTGATTTACCTAATTTGTACTTAGGAGGAAATGATAAATACTCATACCTGCACATGGTAGCCTTTGTCTTATTTTCCCTTTACTTTCCAAGAGGAGTTTACAATGAGATTTTCCTCTCCAGCCTTCATTCAGGGCACTGATTACGTTTTACACAGTTACTTTCAGTTAAAAGGAAATGTAGTGTCCTCTGCTTCCTGGAAATACATTGGACAAATTGATTTTTAAATATATACAATTTATATGATAAACTAAATGGAGATCCACGGGATACTGACTACTAAGTATTGACATCAAGAAGTATCAGTTTTCTTAGGGGAAAATTGTAAGATCTATGTAAAGAGCTCAGGAGATCAACCCCAATTCTCCCACTTCAAATGTTTCTGTGACCTTGGGAAATTCAAATAATCTTTCACCACAAGTACTATTATTTTGTAGATAAGTAAATGAAGATTTTGAGAGAATATTTTTAAAAGGTTGAGATCATTTACAAAGCACCTAGTACCAAGTGCATGACACACGTTAGAGGCTTGATGTTTGGAAGTTATTATTCATTAATTCTTCACTCATTGGTACTGATAGATATTCTTATGTCTATAAAAAGAACAAGGATATTTTTACCTGATTTCACCCTCAAATTGAAAAATAAAAAGCAGGTAGATAATTGAGGATTAGAATCAAAGAAATACTCTTTTTAAAATGTTTAATGGTTCTCTTGTTTATTTAAAAGGAAAAGTATTGTTCATATAGATTTCAATTTGCAAAGCTCTTTTTTGAACTCTTTGGAATCTTGCTACAAATAAGGGGGAAAGAAAAGAAAACTCAAACTCAAAACTCAAAGATAACTCGAAAAGATTGTCTTCCCACCTCAATGTTGCTCCTGTGAAAAATTTAAATTCCCTATTCAGTGCTCCTTAAGCTCAGTGTTGACATATGTCTTTTAATCCTTCTCTGATTGTTCATATGCAATGTAACAGTGAATTCAAGTCTGAGCTATGGTTAATAGCAATATTTTAATGTCACCCAGTATTTTAGTATGCTATAGTCTCTAGAAGAAAACGAACCTTCATTATAATATAAATGTCTTTTATATACAGCCTCAACCAGATTCTTGACTACTATTTCAATACATTTATTTCAAGCATAATCAAATTCTGAGAAAATTGGTTGGTATAGTGAGTAACAGCAGAGTTATCCATCCTGTTGAATTTTAATTCATTGTCCTAAGTAAACCTGAAATTGGCAGTGTGATTAGAGTGCAAAGTCAACCACTGAAATGAACATGTATAATTTGGAATTATTTTTATCACAGTGTCTCCCTAAGAACATTGGACAAAACAGTTACCAAAGAATTTTTCTTTTAGAAGCTCGATTATTCATAGTACTCTTGTCTGCAGTTAATATGTGTTTCCATGTCAGGACATTGATCTAGTTAGTCATTTATATTGTATAAGAAAATCAATAAATATTTTAAATACTTTGTGATTAGTATCAGTAAGACAGTAATTTTTATGCTTAATTATACATGATACATTTACACATACATTATCTATTATAGAAATCCATGGAATGAGCTAAGCAAATACACCGATCTCCATTTTGCAGATAAAGAAGCAGGTATAATGTAGTGATGACTTAATCTAACTTCTCAGAACGGATTGTTCAACTGAGTGAAGCATGTGCCCACAGGTGGGCAAATACTGTCATTCTTATAGGATGTACTTGAACCAAAAGACTCTGAGACCCTACTTGTAAATAATCACACTTAAGAGTTATCACGCTAAAGAAATAAAACCAGCCTTCTTCTGAGGGAATTATTTTAATTTCAATGGCATAATGTTCCATCTTCAGAAAATTAAAGACAGGGTGATGAAGTGAAAGTCACTCACCCTTGTCTGACTCTTTGCGACCCCATAGACTGTAGCCCTCCAGTTTCCTCCATCCATGGGATTCTTTAGGCAAGAATGCTTGAGTGAGTAGCCTTTCCCTTTTCCAGGGAATCTTCCCAACCCAGGGACCGAACCCAGGTCTCCGGCATTGCAGACAGATTCATTACCATCTGAACCACCAAGGAAATTAAAGCAATAATATTCCTGGGCAAGGGGGATGAAAAGGTGTATAAATAGCAAATTGTGCCTACAACAGCAACAAGAATAATATGGACTGGAAAACCAATGTGACCTGTTACTCGCCACTAAAGTTCCACATTATGGATGTAGGCAATCACAACATTTAACAAAAAAGAAATTGTATTCATATTTAGTGTGTTCATCTTAACTGTTTCTAAGCCTCTGGCCTGGAGCAATAGAAATATGGCTCTGTCAGTGTCTTGCTGTTAGGAAGTTAGGTTAAATGATTCAGTTCGGGACAATGAGAATCAGAGCTTTGTTACTTTCTATGCTAGTAGAGAAGGGCAAAAAGGCAAAGTTACTCAGTATCAGTTCAGTTCAGTTCAGTTCAGTCGGTCAGTAGTGTCCGACTCTTTGACCCCACGAATCACAGCATGCCAGGCCTCCTTGTCCATCACCAACTCCCGGAGTTCACTCAGACTCACGCCCATCGAGTCAGTGATGCCATCCAGCCATCTCATCCTCTGTCATCCCCTTCCCCTCCTGCACCTAATCCCTCCCAGCATCAGTCTTTTCCAATGAGTCAACTCACTGTAAGGTTATGAGAGGCAGGAGAGAGTATGGGATGAGATTCAAAGACTGAATCAAATGATTGAAAATATTTTCTCCTGAGACACAGAAATAAGGCATTTTAACAGGTTGTATGTTCTCATGGTCTTTCCTTTTCATTTATTTTAGAACAATAAAGAAATTTTTAAAAACTGAAAAATTATGAAACTACAGAAAGTTATACAGAGGTAAAGAGAAATCCCCTCTAACTACTGTAAGACTCTGCCCCTCTGACTATCTCTTGGTGGGAATGTGAAGACCATTGATCTTGAAGTCAGGATGCCTAGTTGGAGTGGAAGCTCAGTCATTTGCCAACTTTTTAACCTTGGGTAACTTTACCAAACTCCACTGTATCACAATTGTCTTATGTGTAAAACTAGGGATAATAATAGTACCTACCTTATTAGACTATTATGAAGACTAAGTAAGTGAATATTTGAAAGTACACCAGGAAGTTCCAAGCATATATTCTAAGAGCAAGAAAGATGTTTGATGTACTCATGATTATAACCAGTAATAGTAAATATGGCAGATCACAGTATTGTTTCCAACTAGTCTGACTATTCACTCCTGATTTGTACAAGAGCATTATTCATCCCCTTTCATTATAATGTTGTTTCAGTATCTCCTGAAAGGACAGTACTGCCCTACCCATCTCAACTTGCTTTGACCAAAAGAAATGTAAGCAGATATGACATACACCATTTTAAACAGAGCCTCAAAACCCATTGTTTTATACATCTGTGTCTCTTTTGCTGTGGATGCTTGGGGCTGGCGCACTGGGACGACCCAGAGGGATGGTACGGGGAGGGAGGAGGGGGGGANCACCACAAGTACTATTATTTTGTAGATAAGTAAATGAAGATTTTGAGAGAATATTTTTAAAAGGTTGAGATCATTTACAAAGCACCTAGTACCAAGTGCATGACACACGTTAGAGGCTTGATGTTTGGAAGTTATTATTCATTAATTCTTCACTCATTGGTACTGATAGATATTCTTATGTCTATAAAAAGAACAAGGATATTTTTACCTGATTTCACCCTCAAATTGAAAAATAAAAAGCAGGTAGATAATTGAGGATTAGAATCAAAGAAATACTCTTTTTAAAATGTTTAATGGTTCTCTTGTTTATTTAAAAGGAAAAGTATTGTTCATATAGATTTCAATTTGCAAAGCTCTTTTTTGAACTCTTTGGAATCTTGCTACAAATAAGGGGGAAAGAAAAGAAAACTCAAACTCAAAACTCAAAGATAACTCGAAAAGATTGTCTTCCCACCTCAATGTTGCTCCTGTGAAAAATTTAAATTCCCTATTCAGTGCTCCTTAAGCTCAGTGTTGACATATGTCTTTTAATCCTTCTCTGATTGTTCATATGCAATGTAACAGTGAATTCAAGTCTGAGCTATGGTTAATAGCAATATTTTAATGTCACCCAGTATTTTAGTATGCTATAGTCTCTAGAAGAAAACGAACCTTCATTATAATATAAATGTCTTTTATATACAGCCTCAACCAGATTCTTGACTACTATTTCAATACATTTATTTCAAGCATAATCAAATTCTGAGAAAATTGGTTGGTATAGTGAGTAACAGCAGAGTTATCCATCCTGTTGAATTTTAATTCATTGTCCTAAGTAAACCTGAAATTGGCAGTGTGATTAGAGTGCAAAGTCAACCACTGAAATGAACATGTATAATTTGGAATTATTTTTATCACAGTGTCTCCCTAAGAACATTGGACAAAACAGTTACCAAAGAATTTTTCTTTTAGAAGCTCGATTATTCATAGTACTCTTGTCTGCAGTTAATATGTGTTTCCATGTCAGGACATTGATCTAGTTAGTCATTTATATTGTATAAGAAAATCAATAAATATTTTAAATACTTTGTGATTAGTATCAGTAAGACAGTAATTTTTATGCTTAATTATACATGATACATTTACACATACATTATCTATTATAGAAATCCATGGAATGAGCTAAGCAAATACACCGATCTCCATTTTGCAGATAAAGAAGCAGGTATAATGTAGTGATGACTTAATCTAACTTCTCAGAACGGATTGTTCAACTGAGTGAAGCATGTGCCCACAGGTGGGCAAATACTGTCATTCTTATAGGATGTACTTGAACCAAAAGACTCTGAGACCCTACTTGTAAATAATCACACTTAAGAGTTATCACGCTAAAGAAATAAAACCAGCCTTCTTCTGAGGGAATTATTTTAATTTCAATGGCATAATGTTCCATCTTCAGAAAATTAAAGACAGGGTGATGAAGTGAAAGTCACTCACCCTTGTCTGACTCTTTGCGACCCCATAGACTGTAGCCCTCCAGTTTCCTCCATCCATGGGATTCTTTAGGCAAGAATGCTTGAGTGAGTAGCCTTTCCCTTTTCCAGGGAATCTTCCCAACCCAGGGACCGAACCCAGGTCTCCGGCATTGCAGACAGATTCATTACCATCTGAACCACCAAGGAAATTAAAGCAATAATATTCCTGGGCAAGGGGGATGAAAAGGTGTATAAATAGCAAATTGTGCCTACAACAGCAACAAGAATAATATGGACTGGAAAACCAATGTGACCTGTTACTCGCCACTAAAGTTCCACATTATGGATGTAGGCAATCACAACATTTAACAAAAAAGAAATTGTATTCATATTTAGTGTGTTCATCTTAACTGTTTCTAAGCCTCTGGCCTGGAGCAATAGAAATATGGCTCTGTCAGTGTCTTGCTGTTAGGAAGTTAGGTTAAATGATTCAGTTCGGGACAATGAGAATCAGAGCTTTGTTACTTTCTATGCTAGTAGAGAAGGGCAAAAAGGCAAAGTTACTCAGTATCAGTTCAGTTCAGTTCAGTTCAGTCGGTCAGTAGTGTCCGACTCTTTGACCCCACGAATCACAGCATGCCAGGCCTCCTTGTCCATCACCAACTCCCGGAGTTCACTCAGACTCACGCCCATCGAGTCAGTGATGCCATCCAGCCATCTCATCCTCTGTCATCCCCTTCCCCTCCTGCACCTAATCCCTCCCAGCATCAGTCTTTTCCAATGAGTCAACTCACTGTAAGGTTATGAGAGGCAGGAGAGAGTATGGGATGAGATTCAAAGACTGAATCAAATGATTGAAAATATTTTCTCCTGAGACACAGAAATAAGGCATTTTAACAGGTTGTATGTTCTCATGGTCTTTCCTTTTCATTTATTTTAGAACAATAAAGAAATTTTTAAAAACTGAAAAATTATGAAACTACAGAAAGTTATACAGAGGTAAAGAGAAATCCCCTCTAACTACTGTAAGACTCTGCCCCTCTGACTATCTCTTGGTGGGAATGTGAAGACCATTGATCTTGAAGTCAGGATGCCTAGTTGGAGTGGAAGCTCAGTCATTTGCCAACTTTTTAACCTTGGGTAACTTTACCAAACTCCACTGTATCACAATTGTCTTATGTGTAAAACTAGGGATAATAATAGTACCTACCTTATTAGACTATTATGAAGACTAAGTAAGTGAATATTTGAAAGTACACCAGGAAGTTCCAAGCATATATTCTAAGAGCAAGAAAGATGTTTGATGTACTCATGATTATAACCAGTAATAGTAAATATGGCAGATCACAGTATTGTTTCCAACTAGTCTGACTATTCACTCCTGATTTGTACAAGAGCATTATTCATCCCCTTTCATTATAATGTTGTTTCAGTATCTCCTGAAAGGACAGTACTGCCCTACCCATCTCAACTTGCTTTGACCAAAAGAAATGTAAGCAGATATGACATACACCATTTTAAACAGAGCCTCAAAACCCATTGTTTTATACATCTGTGTCTCTTTTGCTGTGGATGCTTGGGGCTGGCGCACTGGGACGACCCAGAGGGATGGTACGGGGAGGGAGGAGGGGGGGAGTTCAGGATGGGGAACACGTGTATACCAGTGGCAGATTCATGTTGATGTATGGCAAAACCAATACAATATTGTAAAGTAATTAACCTCCAATTAAAGTAAATAAATGTATATTTTTAAAAAGTCCATTGTTTGTTCATTCTGATGCTTTCGGTATGTTCCCTCGCCCATGATAACCGCACGTCTAAAATACAAACTGCTTCTGTGGCTCATATCCGTTTCTGACAAAAAAACATGGGAATGAAATAAAGTAACAAAGGTTTTTTTAAGATCTCCATTACTCCAGCAAGGGGCTTCCCTGGTGACTCAAATGGTAAAGAACCTTCCTCTGCGGGACACAGAGGTTCAATCCCTGGGTCAGGAAAATTCCCTGGAGAAGGGAATGGCAGCCCACTCCATAATTTTTGCCTGCAGAATCCCATGGACAGAGGAGCCTTATGGGCTATAGTTCATGGGGTTGCAAAGAGTTGGACATGACTGAGTGACTGGCACTTTACTCCAGCAAAGTTGACAAATACAGTAAACATATATATATATGTATAAATGAATGAATGAATAACTTTTAATATTTGGGTTATTTTAAAACTGTAATCCTTGATTATTTAGATGTTAGATTACACACACACACATATAATTTTGTAAGTTGCTTTTTTTTTCACTTGGCTTATCAGTATAGTTTCCTCATAGTATTAAATAACCTTTGCAAATATTAGAGCTTATAGGTAACCTTAAATAGCCACTTGAAGCCTGTAAATGGTAATAATAATAATAATTGTAATGATAATTACACTTTTCTGATAGTGAAATTATAAATATGTAGTGTATTTAAACAGATTCGTGCAAATCCGTATTGTGATGTTTGGGAAAGTGATGACTCTAAAGTCAACAAAATTGTTCTGTAATAAAGTCAAACGTATTAACATATCTAAATAAAGTAGAAAAAGGAATGACACAGAGGTTGAACTGATCAGTGCCTGTCCAGAAAGTGTTCGGTGCTTATCCAGTAGATTTCGAGTATAACAGTTCTTTTGGCAGTTCACCCTGAGGATGAATTGTGTGCCTCTAAGGCTTCCCAGGTGGCTGAGTGATAAAGAATCCGCCTGCCAGTGCAGGAGCTGCGGGAGACGTGGGTTCTCTCCCTGGGTAGGAAGATCTCCTGGAGTAGGACACGGCAACTCACTCCAGTATTCTTGTCTGGAGAATCCCATCGACAGAAGGGCCTGGTAGGCTACAATCCATAGGGTCGCAAAGAGTCGGCAACTGAAGCAACTTAGCATGCACACATGCAAGACTGCTTTACCTAATACAAAGACTGCCACATAGTCATGGCATCAGTTAACATGGTTGTAGAAAGGAAATAAGTGGGTAGTATTAAAATGTTAAGGATTCATCATGGACTATTTATAGACTCATTGGAGTTTTTATTCTTATTTTACCTTCGTGAAGGTGGAACATATCACTATCAGGCAGCGTGTACAAGCTTAGTCATATCTAGCTCTTTTCCAGCACTGTGGGCTGTAGTCTGCCAGAGAAAGAAATGGCAACTCACTCCAGTATTCTTGCCTGGGAAATCCCGTGGATGTAGGAGCCTTGTGGGCTACAGTTCATGGGGTTGCAATAGAGACAGACACAATTTAGTGACTAAAAATAGTCCATTGTATACTATATAAGCCCTGCATCTTTATCCGTTCCTCTATCCATGCTGTTGTAAATAGTTCCCGGCTATTGTAAATAGTTCCCCTATGAACACTGGGATGCTGATATCTTTGCAAATTATGTTTTTTTTTTCTTCTGGGTTTATACTCAGGAGTGGGATTACTAGATCATATAGGAGCTCTATTTTTAGAACTTTAGAGCATCTCCATACTCTTCTCCATAGTGGCTGTATCAATTTACAGTCCTACCAATAGGGCAGGAGAGTTCCCATCTCTTCCCACCCTCTCTAGCATTTATTGTTTGTAGATTTTTTGATGATGGCCATTCTAAGAGGTGTGAGGTGAAACTTCACTGTAATTTTGATTTGCATTTATCTAACAATTAGTGATGCTGAGCATCTTTTCATGTGCTTCTTGGCCATCTGTATGTCTTCTTTGGGGAAATGTTTGTTAGATCTTTTAGGAGTTTGTTGTGTATTTAATACAACTATTCCTTGTTATGAATTAATGTTCATCAAATATCAAATTGATATCATCAAGTTGCAGTTTCCCAGGCTTTATAATGGGGATAATATGTATTGTTTGGCAGTCCAGTAGTTAAGGCTCTGTTTTCATTGCTGAGGGCCCCAGTTCAATCCCTGGTCAGGGAACTAAGATCCCACAAGTCACATGGTGGGGCCAAAAAAAAAAATAGGGGTAATAGAATCTGCTTTAAGAAGTATGTATAAGGATTAAATAATACCATTCAAACATAATTCTTAGTACAGAATCTGGAAGATAGTAATGAACATCATAAGTGCTTCACATGGACTAACATTCAATACTTCAAAGTTCCTTGCACAAGAAATCTAACATGAGAAACCCCATGTTTAACCACTATCAGACTGCCGTTTATTATTTAAACAACACTGGCCATGTTACTTAGTCACTCTGCCTTCCTCATCTCATTTGTATGCTGTAAATAATAATAGTAACCTCTGAGCTGAAGTACTGCTTGTAAAGACTTTAGAAGCCTGCCTAGAAAAAGTGAGCACTTGACAAATTTTCACTAACTATTAACAGTGTTAAGAGAAATCAATTCCACACAAAAGTAACTACCTATCCTCTTTACATGTTTACCTATCACTTTCTGATCATCATAATAATTATATATGTATACATATAACAGGGAATGTCATCCAGCAAGTGGGGAAACATGACCGTGTATTAAGTTCCTACTGAATAATAGGCAGTGAAGATATACTGACTTATGTGATATTCTACCATAATCTTTTAAGCCAGTGTTATCATATGAACTGAAAAAAAAAATGTCAACAGGATATGAAAGGTTAAACTGGATATGATGATGAAAATGCATCAAATAAATACAGTCCCATCAAGTCTTGGACTTATTATGTCAGGATATCCATACCTTTTCCACTACACCTATAAAAATGAGGTTTATCCATAATGGCAACTTGAAAGACGTGTCTTTTCAAATCATCAAATCTGGTACATTAGTGTGAAACCACTTTCAAACTGGAATGAGCATGAGGTGCTGTGATCAGAAAGTGTATGCATCCATTACAATCTGCCATCTGCTTTTCCTGGTGAAAAAATAAGACAATTCTAAGTATGTCTATCCCCATCATTGAAGGTACGCAAAGAGATAACAAACTGTGATAACCCAGGAAGAGATTAGACACAAAAATATACTAATAGAAAGATGGGGAAATGTATACATTTTTTCCATTTTAGATATATCCATTTGGTTTGAAAATAAAGTTCTAATCAATAATTGTCATGAAAATGTATGCATTTTCCCAATGCTGAAAATATATTTGTGGATGTGCTTTGTTCACAATAGATTTTTTATTAAAAGGAAGTATTCTAGTTTTTCTTCTAGAGAATAATTTAAGTCCCCTAAAATTAATTCATGGTAAATGTATAATTCATTGATGTGTAGTAGACTTTTAGAACTGTGCAATGCTAACAACACTCCAGCTTTAGAATATTTCTACCAACCTTACAGGTTTCCCACGTATCTTTTTAGTCTGTATCCATTTCCTCAACCAACCTCAGATAAATCATACAAGATGCAGTTGTTGTCGTCTAGCTTTGCATTTAGCATATTTTTGAGGTTCTTCCACGTTGTAGAATGTATCAGTAGTTTGTTTATGTGCATTGCCAAATGGTATCCAATTGTATACCATGAGCAGTGGAAGAGAGGCTTTCAAAATTAGGATGAAAGCGTATACACTCGTATAGAGGCTGTATTCCATGTGGTTGGGGAGCCCAGAAAAGGAAGAATGTCATGAGCTATGAATATAGCACAGTCAAAGTAAGCCTTTCTTATTTTCATTCTGTGTAAATTAAAGGCATCAACAAAATGTATTCAGTTATCTTCAATTAACCACATATGTCACTAATTTGTAAGAAACTTATAAGAAGACAATAGTTTCTGAAAATTCAAACGAGGATTAAGATTATAAATGAGTGACTAATCACATTTTTTGATGATTTTGTTTTGGTAATGAGAATATTTGAAGGTAAAAATGTGAGTGGTAGCCCCCAAACATTACTATTTTAGAAACTGCAGTAGGGAAAATAATGACTCATGAAAGATGTCCATGACCAAGTCCCCCAAACCTGTAAAAAACGTTACCTTATATGGCAACAGAGACTTTATAGATGTGATTCAAGTTAAAGATCATGAGGTAGGAAGAATATTACAGGTTATCCAAATGGGCACAATGGGCCAAATGAACTCTTAAAATCAGAAGAACAGCATTGAACCTTTCTTATTACCACATGCGTACGCAAGATAGATAGCCAGTGGCAGTTTGCTCTATGATGCAGGAAACCCAGAGCTGGTTCTCTGTGACAACCTAGAGGTGTGGGAGGGGGAAGGAGGTGGATGGGGAGTACAAGGGGGAGGGAACATATGTATACCTCCGGCTGATTCTTGTTGATATATGGCAAAAACTATCACAATATTGTAAAGTAATTATCCTACAATTAAAATTAAAATATGAATTAAAAACAAAAATCTCCCAGCTTTGGTCAGAGGGGGATATAATAGAGAAGAATCATCCGAGAGATATAATTTTTTCTGGCTTTGAATATGGATCAAGGGGGTTGAGTGCCAAGGAATGTGGGGAGCCTCTAAGAGGTTTAAAAAAAAAATAGAAAATGGATTCTGAGACCTGTATCAATTTTTTGTTCTTCCAAACTGTATGATGATAAATTTGCATTGTTTTAGGCAACTAAGTTTGTGGCAGTTTGTGACAGTAGCAATGGAAAACATACAGTAACTATCCAAAGTGTGTAAAAATTGGCCCATATGTTCTTAGGCTTATTGCTGGAAGTGGTGTTGAAAGTAAAAGTGAAGTCGCTCAGTCCTATCCGACTCTTTGCGACCCCGTGGACTGTAGCCCACCAGGCTCCTCTCTCCATGGGATTCTCCAGGCAAGAATACTGGAGTGGGTTGCCATTTCCTTCTCCAAGGGATCTTCCTGACCCAGGGATCAAACCCAGCTCTCCCACATTGCGGGCAGACACAGGCAGATGCTTTAACCTCTGAGCCACCAGGGAAGTGGTATTAAATACAGCAGCTAAAACCCATGGTTACACAAAATATCAGACACCATCAGCACAATGTGTGTGACTTGGTCACATAACTGAGGTCTTTATTTGCCATCTTCTGCCAAGAAAACCCAGCAGTAAAATTATGAGCACATATTTTTCTATGTATATATCCAGTCTTCTACTTTGAATGACATTTTAAGTCACTCATTTCAGACTTCCTTCCCCAGTACTCTGTTTTTCACAAAAGACCCATTGTTTCCCCCTCCATCCTGAGGTGGGGTTTCTGACTGAATTGTTCATCTGTGACCTGACTCTGGAAACGTCTTTTAAGATTGGGCATAGAATGCACATTCTTTCCACTCCAGTGTCTCTTCATTTGAATTTTAAGATAAAGCTTCTGTTGGAAAATTGTTATATACTGATAAATCTTTCCATTTCTTTTCTAACTCTAAATCTCTGTATTGATTTCTCACACCCCCTTCTAATCATTTTTTTTAATGCAAAAAAAAAAATTCTTGATCTGGTCTCTTATTTTTCTCTTGCTCCATCTTGACCCTCTTATCACGAGCTTTAGCCTTTAGTCATTTAGCTCTCCATGCTCTCTAGGGATATCACCTAAGATTTTTTTTTTTTAATTTACAATTACATTTATCTTTTTTAGATGAGAAATGGTATATACCATTCAAGCAGCCCAACCAGTTTATTGCTTATAACTCACATGTCAAATGAGGATCTCAAAACTGCCAAATACTTTCTGAAGCCCTTATATATACTATAGATTTCAATATAATTAAAAGATGTAAGTATATCCATATATGGACGAAAGAGCCTGGTGGGCTGCAGTCCATGGGGTCATTAGGAATCGGACACAACTGAGTGACTTCACTTTCACTTTTCACTTTCCTGCATTGGAGAAGGAAATGGCAACCCACTCCAGTGTTATTGCCTGGAGAATCCCAGGGACGGAAGAGCCTGGTGGGCTGCCGTCTATGGGGTCGCACAGAGTCGGACACGACTGAAGCGACTTAGCAGCAGCAGCAGCATAAGTGTATAGGGTGTCCCAGATGGCACTAGTGGTAAAGAAGCCCCCTGCCACTGCAGAAGATATAAGAAACATGGTTTCAGTCCCTGGGTAGGGAACATCCCCTGGAGAAGGGCATGGCAACTCACTCCAGTATTCTTATGTAGAGAATCCCATGGCCAAAGGAGG
The DNA here is from genome assembly GCA_006410615.1 of Neotragus moschatus. Taxonomy (NCBI): domain Eukaryota; kingdom Metazoa; phylum Chordata; class Mammalia; order Artiodactyla; family Bovidae; genus Neotragus; species Neotragus moschatus. Next base: position 2,916,560 of record SJYA01002742.1, on the reverse strand, counting down.
CTGCAGTCCATAGGGTTGCACAGAGCTGGACATGACTGAAGCAACTTAGTATGCATGAATGCATGTACAGATATTGATATGCATACACAGCTTTCAAGATTTTTTTTTTTAACCAGGCTGTGGATACAATTGTTAGGATTTTGTAATTTTCTAGTAAGTATACTTATTATAAGATCTTATTTAATTTTATATTTCAGCACTGTACTTGGTCCCAATTTAAATACTATCTGAATGTTGAAATATCTGACACATTAAGAAAAAGAAAACATGGAAGTTTTTAAAATCAAATAAAAAGTATGAAATAAAACTCAATAAATACTTAGAGATAAAGTAATACTTAAATACAGCTGAAGTAACAGAAGTGATGGCTAATTCTAGAAGCTTCTCACAGCAAATAAAGATCATATTTCACATATAAGTTCAGCTAAAATGAAGCTCTTATAAGATTTTTTTTATAATAAGCTTTTGAAATTGTGAAGCCATACATTGTTTTCTGTGTAGCTGGCTATGATATATTAGATGAGTTCAGCAGATTTTATTTGCTGTTACATTAAATCAGCTTGCATTTGGACTTCTAAGTCATTTTACTAGATCCTGGCTTTTTAGAGGCATAGGATTCTTCGGATACACTGAAACAGGCAAGAGACAAAGTCAAATTACCTTTTTTCCCTTAATTTTAAATTACTTAAGCACTTGTTTCAAAAATGAAAGAGGAAGGCTTTGATATTCATTTATTACCACTAAATTACATGTGGTGACACACACGAGAAACTTGATACACAGCAGGGATCCTTTCTTTGAAAGGTTCTTGTTTTGTTGTATATATTTTCGTGTGTCATACAGCCAGCTTTGGACCTTAAAGACATCAGTGTAAGGAATAGATGTGTTGCAATTAGGTAGAAATTATTTATCATTCAAGGAAAAAAGCTCAAGCTGTATTATGATAAATTCCATGAATTATACAACTAACTTGATAGTTTGTTCATCTATCCATGCCGCCTGACTTACTAAAATATACTCTTTTCTCTCCTGCACCAAAAATCAGTGTTCAAGATTATTTTCCCCAAAAGACTGTTGCATGGGCTCTTGTTCTTATATATATATATATATATATATATCTTTTAACACCTCATGTGTAATTTTTCCAAGCATAATGAGAATGAGGAAGAAGGAAATGCCTTAACCCATTGACTTAAACTTTTGAGACAGACCTGTTGTATTTTTATTTATTTATTTGGGGTTGCATTGGGTCTTAGTTGTGGAGCGCAGACTCTTCCTTGTGGCACACGGGCTTCTTTGTAGTTGTGGCACACATGGGCTCCAGAGCACATGGATTCTGTAGTTTGCTGCACCCAGGTTCTCTAATTGAGGTCCACAGGCTCAATAGTCATGGTAGGCAGACTTAATTGCCCCTTGCCTGGCTGTGGGATCTTAGTTCACTGACTAGGGATGAAAAATGGAGTCCTTGCATTGAAAGGCAGATTTTTTTTTTAATATAAATTTATTTATTTTAATTGGAGGTTAATTACTTTACAATATTATATTGGTTTTGCCATACATCAACATGAATCCACCACAGGTATACACGTGTTCCCCATCCTGAATCCCCCTCCCTCCTCCCTCCCTGTACCATCCCTCTGGGTCATTCCAGTGCACCAGCCCCAAGCATCCTGTATCCTGCATAGAACCTAGACTGGCGATTCATTTCTTACATGATAGTATACATGTTTCAGTGCCATTCTCCCAAATCATCTCACCCTCTCCCTCTCCCACAAAGTCCAAAAGACTCTTCTATACATCTATGTCTCTTTTGCTATCTCACATACAGGGTTATCATTACCATCTTTCTAAATTCCATATATATGTGTTAGTATACTGTATTGGTGTTTTTCTTTCTGGCTTACTTCACTCTGTATAATAGGCTCCAGTTTCATCCACCTCATTAGAACTGATTCAAATGTATTCTTTTTAATGGCTGAGTAATATTCCATTGTGTATATGTACCACAGCTTTCTTATCCATTCATCTGCTGATGGACATCTAGGTTGCTTCCATGTCCTGGCCAGTGGACCACAAGGGAAGTTCTAGACATGTTTTAAAGACACAGTGACACTTTTCCCCTGAGGTGGGCATGAAGAGTTATGTTTATGTTTCTCTTTAGGAGATGCATAACATCTGAGAGCAGCTGAACCACTCTCGTCACTTGTTACAGGTATTTAAATTTATGTTTCTCATTTTTTCCCCAGGAATACTATATATATATCCATCTCAGATGAAAACAACATCAGAAGGAAGGAAAACCCACCAAATGAAATTAAACCAGCAGGATTGAGCCAAAATTTAGTTACAGCCAGCTTGATCAGTGATGTTTTATTCATCAATTGCCTGCACTTATATCAAATTGTTTACACACAGATTTCAAGCATAAATAGCAAATGCATCATTTCATTTTACTTGGATAGCATCATGGATTAATACGGTACCCATTAGTCTGTTGGATCCCCTTAGATGCTCGAGTGCTGCATCAAATGACTTCCTATTAGTTGTATTAAACCTATTTTTCAAATGGAATGAACAGAATTCTCAGATGTTTCAAGACATAATGAGGCAGATTATTTAAGTACTTAGGTCACTTGATGAAAGTAAGTTAAGCATGACTGGAAGAAGCATTAATGCATTTATGCTACAGAACAAATTACTGAGGCAATTTATGTATTTTTTGAAAGCTCATGTCTTTTATAACCCAAGTATTTTCTAGTCTTTCTTTGATTTTGGTTACAGAGGCAATGGAAAATTACAGGGTAAGCTGAAATTGTGTGAGAGGCCTATTTTAGAATGTTGTGTGGGGAGACCTCCATGAAGAGGGAATATTTAAGTAGAAATTTGAAAGGTTGCAAGGCTGCAAAAGCCATAGGGGAGGAGCATTTCAAATAGAGCCACCATCAAGTGCAAAGACCCTGAGCTGAGCATGGCATGTTCCTGGGAGAGGAACACTCCAGTGTCGTTCAGTATACTCAGTTCTGCCATATTCCAATATCATGCTCTTTACACTACACTGAACTGCCTAAAAACAAAACCAAAGAGAAACAAAACAAACATTGAGAAATCATGAGTGTGCTCTTTACCCTGAACAATTCTTTGCTCTTTTCTTAAGGTCACTAAATCTCCACTGATTACAGACAGTCCTTGATTTAAGAAGTTTTAACTTGACAGTTTTACAGTGTAGGAAAGTGATATGTTTCAGTAGAAACCCTACTTCAAATTTTGCATTTTATCTTTTCCAGGGTGAATTAAATGTAGTACGATACTTTCTCATCTTACTAGGCAGTGGCAATGAGCTACAGCTCCCAGTCAGCCAATCACATGGATAAACAAATAATACACTTAGAACGAATCTGTATCCAGAAACCATTCAGTTTTTCACTTTCAGCACAATATTAAGTAAATTGTGTGAGATATTTGACACTTTATTATATAATATATTAAATGATTTTGCCAAATGCAGGCTAATGAAAGTGTTCTGAAAACAGTTAAGGTAGCTTAGGCTAAGCTATGATGTTTGGCAGGTTATGGATATTAAAAGCATTTTTGACTTAAGATATTTCAACTTATAATGGGTTTATTAGAATGTATACATATCATAAGTCAAGGAAGATCCATATGTTTCCTTTTTTTTTTTTGAGTCCCTCACTTAAATCATACTCTGTTTTCCAATGTATCATACATGTTTCTAAACTATTTTTAAAAGTAATACACCCAGTTTATAAATATATAAACATATGGGAAATTTCTTTTGAAGGAAAGATGAATAGATAGGTGAAAGATAGACAATAGACAATAGGTAAACTCTTTTTTAATCCTTTTCAGAAAATCCACATCCAGGAATTTTGCACATGCTCTTGAGGACTATTGAGCCACTTAAATTTGCTGAAACTTCATATTATACATTATTATACAATATTCATTTCTTTATTCATAACTAACAATATCCATCATTCATTTTGCCAAATTGAGCCTTTGAAACCTTTTTTCCTTTATATTACTATTATTAGCACACTCAATTATTTGCTTCAGAAAAGGTGACATTATCACCATTGTGTGCTTTCTAAAAATACATAAAATGGAGTGACGTATACAAATAATAAGTCAGATTTGTTGCAAAAAGTTTAGATTTTTAGAAAACAAATGACTGGAAGTTACTTGATCGTGAGATAGTTTGACAGATACAATGGATAACTTACATTAAAAAGAAACTGAAGGCATTATAAAAGGCATTAAGGGGTGAAAAATACAATAGTCAAAAAAGTGATTTTACAAGAGTTCTTTGATTCTCCTTTTGTGCTGTGTTTTTCATCACTCTAGATAAGCAATCACTGTGAGATGTATAGATGTCCTTTTTTAAGCTATCAAAGTATGTTTGCTTGCTTTTTTAAAGATAAATAAAATAACTTGAGGTGCACTATATCTTGAGCCAACAACATTAAGGCTGTAGGTAAATTCTAGTACAAAAAAGAAGTCACAGATGCTTTTTATGTTGAAAGTATACTAAGCTAATGAGAGAGAAGGAACTCTTGGATCAAAAAACCCATACCTTATCCACAAAGAATTAGCCATTATTGCTCATCATTCAGATTGCCTTTTTGCTCATGATAGTTTGAAGGTTTTGTTCCTATGCAAGTAATTCTGAGATGGAAAGAGAGAAGTCCTGTTGAATATTAGTGCTTTTCAATCTTCTAGACCTCAGTTTCTAATTTAGGACTTTGAGAGGGGAAAACAGGGGATCTCTAAGATTCTCTCAGTGTTGACATCCCCAGATTCTATATCAACCAGGACTCTCAAAGAGACTGATTCACAAATGTTAATGTGGACCTGCTTTTGAGGTACTACTATTATTCATTCTTAAGATACACCCCTCAGAAGTGTGACATAGTGAAAAATGTTTTGAAAGAAGCATTGGGACATAAGGGTTCTTATCCCAACTCTGCCACTGACAATTCTGATAATCCTCATTTAAAAATAGAAACAGCCTCAAATTGTCTTTTTCATTCTAAATTTCAATTAGAGATAAGTAAGTTGTTCTTAAAAATGGATCTTAGCAATAATTATAGCCAGTACACAGTGAAAACATTCTCAGCAAACAAAAGGCTCTGTGAAGTCTTCAGATCTTGATTTGTTTTTGCCTCCTTGAAATGTGCAGTGAGTTATGATGGCCACTTGGCATACTTGAAGCCCTTCAAATAGTCAATTCTTTGCTCTTTCCAAAGCTCCGGAGATCTGTTTTCTCTGAAATGTTTGTTTCTCTCAATTTGTAGCTCTCTGTAGGGTCCCACATTCAGAACGTAAAATAAAAAAATACAAGGAAAAGGGAATAATCTTACCCCAAATTTATTACAAACAGCAATTTAGAAGACTCATTATCACAGTAAGAAACATAAAAAAGAAGGATCATAATCAAAGAATGTGAGAAAAATGTAGAAAATATGTGGGTACATAGTTATCCAGCTATTTCAAAAACATCCAAATGCCTGATATTGTATTGTTCATGCATGAATCAATAAATACATTTCTATACTCATTTAACAGAGTGTTACTGAAGTTAGATTATAGTTATAAATGATAATTAAAATCAAATCATTAGAAGTGAAGTGTGCTTAGCATCATCTAGCAGTCTACTGATAATGAAGTTGCTCAAATTGGTTGAAATTCATAAAATTTTGTTTTATACTTTTATTGGGGTTTTATAAAACAAAAGTGTCAAGGAGTCCCCAGGCTTCAAGAGACTATAAAATCTCACTGAAGCGGGTTTCCTACAAATCAAATGAAAAGGGATAAAGCCCCTTGGGATGCATTCACTGCTGAGGTAGTTGAATTGAGTCAATTCTAAATTTTCAAGTTTGTTGAACTCATCAAGGAAGACCTGAGAAGACAGATAAAGTACAAAGTGGACCCTATGCTTAAACTTCAGCAAAATCCAAGTGATTTCTCAGCCTGTACTTCTGAATTCCTGCATCCTGGGTCTGAGTGCTCTTTAAAACTCATTAGTTACTACCTGTGGTGCCTCACTTGAACAGCCCTGCTTGCTTGACAATATGAGACTCCAGCCCTCTCCAGCTCTGAGCTACGGAGTCTCAGCCTGACTTTTGATTGCAGCATCTCCAAGGAAGATGGGAAGCTGTTGAGTTCAGTAACTCCATGGGAAACCTTAGTCTATCCTAGGGTGGAAGTAGCCACACAGGAAAAGCTAGAGAATGCTGGGAGAAGAGGAAGCAGAGACTGAGAAGTGATGTATGTGGAAGATTCAGGAGACAGAATGTTAGAGGGGAAAGTTAATCAGGTTATGCCAGGATTTCTCAACACTGAGAACAAGGAAGCCTCTTCTGCAGGTATGCAGTGTTGTTGTGGATATGAGTTTGTATTATAGGACATTTAGCAACATCCATGGCCTCTACCCAATGGATGCCAGCAGCACTCACAAGTTGTACAAATCAAAAGTTCCGAATGCTCCATGCTGTGAAGTAGAGGGTAGAGGAAAGGGTGACAAACTCGGTCCTATTTAGAAGCCTCCTGTAGTTCATCACCTACCCCCCTGGTTTGGATTAACCGCTTTCTACTTTACCTTTTGATAATCGCATTTCTTCTTCGGAAGTCCTCCCTTGCTCTGTGTGAGGACGTAGATGCTCCTCTGCATGCTTTGTTAAAACTCTGTTCTTCTTTCATTCAACAGAAACACATAAGACACCTACTATGTGTTATGCGTGTCCTAAAGATATGATGGTAACTAAAATAGACACAGTTCTTATCCTTATGGAGCTTTCATATTTGAAGTGAAAACACATGATCAAGTGTATGTATAAATGAGTAGAAAATTTGTAGTTTCTAGCAAGGAATGAAAGAAAGTGTGGTGATGGGGATACTACTTAGGAGACCTGCAGGAAGGCCAGTGGCTATAGTGTGGTGAGCTAGGGGAAAGGCAGATCTGAGGTCAGCTAGAAAAGGCAGTCATGGACAAGTTGATACAGAGTCCAGTAAACCATGGTAAAGCCTTAGGTCTTATTTAAGTGCCCTTTCATAGCTCTTAATGAACTACCCCTATGTCAAGAGACATGGTCTCTCTGTCTCTCTTTTGACCTTAAGCAATCCATTCCATTTTTCTAAGAGCTGTAAAGTGGGTAACCACATATGCCTCAAATAGTGTTGTGAGGATCAAATAAAATGGGACACTAATGAAGTGATTTGGAGAAGGAAATGGCAACCAATTCCAGTATTCTTGCCTGGAGAAACCCATGGACAGAGGAGCCTGGTGGGCTACAGTCTATGGGGTCGCAAAGAGTTGGACAGGACTGAGCGACTAACACACACATGAAGTGAAATCGTGTCTAATAAGTATTAGTTAATGAAACCGTAGTCACAGCACTACATGCATTATATCTCTTAGTCCACAAACAATAGGCTTTATTCCCACTAGGAGAATGGAGGAATGACTCTTGCACCCAATGTCGAAGGCAGAGTAAGAGGTTGTTGGTGCAAAACACATGATGGAGAGGACAAGACACTCCAGAACGTGGGAGCAATATATGCAAAGTTATCAGAAATCTTGGAGTGGAGAGTGATAATAAGCGATCAGATACGTACAGCTGGAGAGTACGATGCAGGGACCAGGAGGAGAAAACTCTGGAGAAATAGATTCTTATTTGGGTTATTCAGCCTTGCTATAAGTAACTTTACTTCTCCAAGCACAATTTCCTTGTGTATGAAAAGGAGCAAAAATGCTTTGTTTGTAGTATTATTGTAAGATAAATGTTAAATAATCTTTTTGCACAGAGAACAACCCAAAGTTTTTAAAATATTAGCTTTTAAAGTATTAATAGGTACCCAAATATCCAAGGAATTCTTATTAATGCACCAATACCCTTCTAAGCTAATTTTCAGAGATAAGCTAACATATTCTGTTCCAGATCTTCCCCCTTCTACACTTGGATAATGACTTAATATGGGAACACACATCAGACCAGATGTTTTAGATTACCAAAGTTGGAATGGATAGTTAATATATCAAGTGACAAAATCATATCTTGATAGGCCGAAGTGATTACATTTAACATAGATAAATGTATAGTCCTAAACTCACATTCAGGGGGAAAAAATCTATTTGAGATGAGACAGATGTGGGTAAACAGACATTCACATGAAATATCAAAGGGTGCTTTTATGTGAATGAACACTCAATATGTGATAAGAATGCTATATATTTTCCAAAAGTGCAGATGCAGTGGTATTTTAGTGGCATTCATAGAGGTATGTGTCTGATAGAAGAAAGTAATTATCTCGCTTCAGTAAAACCAAAGAAACTTATCTCAGTGACAGAAAATGGTTGATATGTACCGATTGTTTGAATGATTGCATCTTTGAAACTAATGACTGGTGGGATCAGTATATTAATACTATAAATGTATCTCTGGTTAGTGTCCATTTAGAATGAAAGGTATGAAAGATCTCTGAAAGATGTGAAAAACAGTGTCTGAAAGGAAATGGGGCTCAAAACATTGACCTTCATCTTCTCTTTTGATTCCTGTAATTCTGCTAGTGTTAAGGAGGCCAGTAGACCAGTTGGCAGATCTTTTCAAGGAAGTTGACCCTGAATAGTTTGCTTTTGACATACGGCCAATGGAAAAGTCAGGCTGCAATTCATCTGGGGAGTCTGGTTGAAATGTGTAATGATGGGCATGACACGTACTCAGCAAGAGTGGCGTGAACCCATACAAGGGAATTGGAATGCTTGCAAAGAAGATGCTCCAAAAAGAGGGTGCAGAGAAAAGCACAGCCTTCATTTGAAATAGACTCATGGTGAATTTCAAGAGACTGGAACATGTTTTAAGGAAATCTGGGCTTGCTTTCAAAAGCAGGCTCCATTTATAGTCTGAGGGGAAAGCCACAGGAGGCTAAGGGATGCTGGCTGAAATGTACTTTGAATTCCTTGATTTTCCAAATCTGAAGCTCAAAGTCAAATTCAGGCCCTGCCAACTACTTGAACCATGACGAGAGTTAAAAGGTTTTCCTAAGTCCTTGCAAAATATAACTACAGCTTGACGGCTGTAATTCTCCAACATCAATAATGGTGGCTGGGCTGGATAATCCTTGTGATTCTACTCAGTTTCACTCCCCGGTACAAACTCTGCATTTATTCCTTGTTTTGGAAAGGTATTACTCATAGAGGAAAAGTGGTAAAGTGATTTATGTAAGATGATTCTCTACAAGCCATGACAGTCACGACTTGCTTTGCATTCTCGGGGTGGGTCTGAATCTCCACAGGCATGAAATTCTGTCAGAGCACACGAAAGCTCTTTTAAGAAGCAGGTGAACACAGGATTACGGACAGAAAATTCTACGGGAAAATGGGGAGCACAGATTAAGGAAAAGTGCACCACTGGTGGGATTGTATCTGGGTGAGAAAGAGATGATGTGTCGCCTTAGAGATGACGCTTTAGTCGCTAAGTTGTGTCCAACCCTTGTGACCCCATGGGTTGTAGCCACCAGGCCCCTCTGTCCATGGGATTTTCCAGGCAAGAATACTGGAGTGGATTGCCATTTCCTTCTCCAGGGGATCTTCCTGACACAGGGGTAGAACCCAGGTCTTCTGTGCTGCAGGCAGTCTTCCTGCATTGAAGGTGGATTCTTTACTGACTGAGCTACCAGGGATAGATAGATAGAGAGACAGACAGACAGACAGACAGACAGACAGATAGCCATTCAGTCTTTTAAGTCTTATGGTGATTTTTATCTAGCAGACCCTCTTTACTGAAGAATCCCCTCTTACATCACTTACCACTCATTCTTGATGAGTTGACTCTTGCTCTCAATTTCAAAAAGACTGTTTCCAACTAAATTGCTCTTAAATATTACTTTCTCAGCTCTTTTCCACATTAATACCCCTTGCCCATGTTCACTGTTACCCTTTTATAACATTCCCTGTAATAAACTGTACAGCCTAAGCTATGCTCTAACACCCTCCAAATCTTATTTGGACACCACAATAAAATGTATTTCTCACAAACTCTAAATGTTCCATGAATGCCAGCATGAAGCTGTGTTTAACATGGTCACCAAGGGACCCTCACCGACAGACGCCATACCTTGCTGTCATTGCACCATCTGTGACTCCAGCCTCTTCCCAGTAACTAAGGCAGCAAAGGGAAAGAGTAGAAACTTGTGCTGATCAAACTTCTCTCCAGAAGTGATGTCAATCAAAGATGTTCAGAGCTCATATCTCGGAATCCACCCACCATCATACTGTAGTGGAGCCACTGTTAAAAGTCTCACCTGTGATGGCCTGAGATGTGATCTCAGTGGAAGGAAATTACGAGCAAGAACAGTTACCTGAGCGAGTGCAGTCTCGCAGTTGTGTCTGACTTTTTGTGACCCCATGGACTGGAGCCCACTAGGCTTCTCTGTCCATGGGATTTCCCAGGTAGGAATATTGGAGTGGGTTGCCATTTCCTTCTTCAGAGGATCTTCCTGACCCAGGGATTGAACCCCAGTCTCCTGCAGAGCAGGCAGATTCTTTACCATTTGAGCCACCAGGGAAGCTCTGGACCTAGAGAAGTGGTCCACTTTTTATTGCTAAAAGCTGGTTCTTCTTCCTCTTTAAGATGATTCTGAAGATTTTCCTTACAAGAAAACACACACACACTAAAGAATCCTCGCCAGTGTCCCCTCTGACAGCAAACTACTATTTGGAGTTATGTCACAGACAGTATGGCTCAAAGTGTGTGTGTGTATGTACACATGTGCCTCTCTAAAACACCAATGAACACATTTTTGAAAGAGAGTAGTGAAACTTAATTCTGCCAATGGATTAACCTTCATGTAGGGCAATGGTGAAGCTGAATGGTGAATGCTGAAGCTCCGATACTTTTGGCCACCTGATGCAAATAACTGACTCATTGGAAAAGACCCTGATGCTGGGAAAGATTAAAGGCAGGAGGAGAAGGGGAAAACAGAGGATGAGATGGTCAGGTGGCAAGTGAGATTTGATGGACATGAGTTTGAGCAAGCTCTGGGAGTTGGTGATGGACAGGAAGGCCTGGTGTGCTGCAGTCCATGGGGTCACAAAGCGTCAGACACGACTGAGTGACTGAACTGAGGGCAATGGTTGAAAGGTCTTGAAAGAAAATGACTGGAAAATCAAAGAGAAAGAAATCCAGGATACAGGTACATAGATAGAGTGATGGAAGTGAGCACAAATGTAATGTTGTATCACATGATAGTGTCCAGTAGAAGGCATCCACCGATGTGATAGGCAGAATAATGCCTGGCTCCCCTAAGATGTCTTCCTTCTTATTCCTGGAATTTGTGAATATATTACCTTACATGTTACAAGGGGTTTTGCAGATGTGATTAAATTAAGGGTCATGAAAATGGGAAAAGTGTCCTGATTAATCTGGATTGGCTCAATGTAATCAGTAGGCTCTGTGTAAGTGAGAGAGTAAGGTGGCAGAGTCCCCACCATCAAAGCTGTGATAAACAAAGCGGCAATTGGAATGTGATTGGTGCCAGGTGTTCTTGGGTTAAAGAAGCTCGAAAGGGCTGCTGCTGCTGCTGCGTCTCTTCAGTTGTGTCCGACTCTGTGCAGCCCCATGGACAGCAGCCCGTCAGGGTCCCCTGTCCCTAGGATTCTCCAGGCAAGAACACTGGAGTGGGTCGAAAGGGCTAGGAATCAAATTCTTTCCTAAATCTTCCAGAAGGAACTCTGCTGACACCTTGACTTTAATCCCATGATACCCATTTCAGACTCTGACTTCCAAACCGTAAGATAACAAATTTACTTCTTAAAGACACTAAGTTTGTGGGAATTTGTTTCAGCATCAGCAGGGAACTGACAAAACCATGGAGAGTCACTAAACAACAAAGTAGACATTCTGACTCACCCAGCTGACCTCAGCCTGTCTCTTCTGTCCTAGAGTAATGGTCACATGAATGTACCCACAGTGGCAGTGATAGAAGTAACACTGGGTCCATGGACTCCTAACACCAAAGCTGATCTAAGTATTAAATGTTACTATATTGCCATTAATTGAGATCAACTCTTAGCCCTTAATGTGGCATTAGTCACTCAGAACACCATCCAGCAACTTAGTTGCAAATTTTTATCTTAGATCCTTCCTAGCCCTGATGGCTCAGTGTTAAAAAATCTTTTTACCAATGCAGAAGATGTGGGTTTGATCACTGGGACAGGAAGATCCCTTGGAGAAGGAAATGGCAGCCCACCTCAATATCCTTGCCTGGGAAATAAATCCCATGGACAAAGGAGCCTAATGGGCTAAAGTCCATGGGATTGTGAAAGAGGTGGACACAACTTAGAGACTAAACAGCAACAAGCCCTGAGCAGACAACAGTTTATCTTTCCTAAAGTTGGCAGATACTCTGGGTGTGGATTTCTCTTTCCCATTTGTAGACTTTCAACTGTCCTCATCACCTACAACTTACAGAAGGTTTACATTGTCAAATTCAAAACCATGGGATCTGCAGAGCATTACATCTGACTGAAGAATCCATTTTTATTTCTTAACTTTTCATTTTGTGTATAGTTGATTAACAATGTTTTGATATCAAACAATGTTATGATGTTTCAGGTGGACAGAAAAGGGATTCAGTCATATATTTACATGTATCTGTTTTCCCCCAAGTTCAGTTCAGTCACTCAGACATGTCCAACTCTTCACGACCGCATGGGCTGAAGCATGTCATGCTTAACTCTGTTCATTGCCAACACCTGGAGCTTGCTCAAACTCATGGCCGTCAAGTCAGTAATTACATCCAACCATCTCATCTTTAGTCATCCCCTTCTCCTCCTGCCCTCTTTCCCAGCATCAGGGTCTTCTCCAAGGAGTCAGTTCTTCACATCAGGTGGCCAAAGTATTGAAGCTTCAGCATCAGTCCTTCCAATGAATAGTCAGGACTGATTTCCTTTAGAATTGACTGGTTTGGTCTCCTTTTTGTCCAACAGACTCTCAAGAGTCTTCTCCAACACTGTAGTTCAGAATAATCAATTCTTTAGCACTCAGCTTTCTTTATAGTCCAACTGTCACACCCATACATGACTACTGGAAAAACCATAGCTTTGACTATACGGACCTTTGTTGGCAAAGTAATGTCTCTGCATTTTAATATGCTGTCTAGGTTTGTCATAGCTTTTCTTCCAAGGAGCAAGTGTCTTTTAATTTCATGGCCACAGTCACCATCTGCAGTGATTTTGGAGCCCAAGAAAATAAAGTCTGTCACTGTTTCCATTGTTTTCCCATCTATTTTCCCCCAAACTCCTATCCAGGCTGCCATATAGCATGGAGCAGAATTCCCAATGCTATGCCGTAGGCTATCCATTTTAAATGTAACAGTGTGCACATATCCATTTCAAACTCCCTAACTATCCCTTATCCCCTCCCATTCTTCTCACACCCCAGCAACCACAGGTTAGTTCTTTAAGTCTGTGAGTAGGTTTCTGTTTTGTTAATAAGTTCATTTGTATTATTTTCTTTTTAGATTCTGCATATAAATGATATTATACAGTATTTGTCTTTCACTATCTGACTGACTTCACTCAGTATGACAACCTCTAGGTCCATCCATGTTGCTGAAGATGGCATTATTTCATTCTTTTTAATGGCTGAGTAATATTCCGCTCCGTGTGTGTATACCGCATCTCCTTTACCCATTTCTCTGTCGATGGGCACTTAGGTTGCTTTCAAGGAGTGGCTATTGTAAGCAGAGCTTCAGTGAACAGTGGGGTGCATGTATCCTTTTGGATCATGTATTTCTCCAGAAATACACCCTGGAGTTGGATTTATATGAGTAGAGTCATATGGTAGCTCTCCTTTTAGTTTTTTAAAGGACCTCCATACTGTTCTCCATATTGGCTATACTAATTAATGTTCCCACCAACAATTCCCTTCTCTGTGGAGAGAGTGGAAAGTTCCTTTCTCCTCCACCCTTTTGAGCATTTGTTATTTGTGGATTTTTTTGATGATAGCCATTCTGACTGATGTGAGATGATACCTCATTGTAGTTTTGATTTCCACTCTCTAGTCATTAGTGATGATAAATATCTTTTCATGTGCCCCTTGGCTATCTGTATGTCTTGTTCAGAGAAATGTTTATTTAGGTCTTCTGCCCGATTTTTTGATTGGATTGTTTGTTTTGATAATGATAAGCCTGATGAGATAATTCATAAATTTTGGAGAATAATCCCTTGTTGGTCACACCATATGAAAATATTTTCTCCCACTCTGTGGGTTGTCATTTCATTTTGCTTATTGTTTCCTTTGCTGGACAAAAGCGTTTGAGTTTAAATAGGTCCCGTTTGTTTATTTTTGTCTTTATTTCTATTATTCTCAGAGACAGATTGAAAAAGATATCACTATCATTTAAGTCAGAGTGATCTATCTAGGTTTTCCTCTAGGAGTTTTCTACTGTTTGGTCTCACATTTGTCTTTAATCTAATCTGACTTTACTTTTGTGCATGGTGTTAAGGAATGATCTAGTTTCATTTTTTCCACATGTAGCGGTCCAGTTTTTCTAGTAACATTTGTTGAAGGGACTGTCTTTCCAACATTTTGTAGTCTTCTCTCCTTTGTTGTAGATTAATGGGCCATAGATGTGTGGGTTTATTTCTGGGCTTTCTATCCTTTTCAAGGACCCTACTTTAGAGCAGAAGTATTATAGCAGTGGAATCCACTGGTTCTATCCTGTATGCATCATGCAAACCATCAGACTTACAGAGCAATGAAAATGATAACTGAAATACAGACTGGTAATTTGGACTGCAAGGAGATCCAACCGGTCTATTCTAAAGGAGATCAGCCCTGGGTGTTCATTGGAAGGACTGGTGCTAAAGCTGAAACTGCAATACTTTGGCCACCTCATGCGAAGAGTTGATTCATTCGAAAAGACCCTGATGCTGGGAGGGATTGGGGGCCGGAGGAGAAGGGGATGGCAGAGGATCAGGTGGCTGGATGGTATCACCAATTCGATGGACATGGGTTTGAGTAAACTCTGGGAGTTGGTGATGGACAGGGAGACCTGGCGTGCTGCGATTCATGGGGTTGCAAAGAGTTGGACACGACTGAGTGGCTGAACTGAACTGAATGGCTCCTGAGTCTATGGAAAATAATCTATTAGGACGCAGTATACACCCTAAATAATGCCTTTTCCAGTGAACCCAACAGATAAGAGTCTGAGAAACATGGCTGAAAGCTGGAGTAACCACACATATCATCACTCCTAGGGATTCCAGTGCTGCAGCTCTTGACTCTAAAGGTTTAGAAGTCCTGATCCTTTGCCAGAGGACACAGACATAATCTCATTCAACTTTCAACTGCCATCTGGTTACTTTAGGATGTGTGCCAAGAAGTCAGCAGTCATGAAAAAAAAAAAAAAAAAGGGGAATCACCAACCTGAATAGGGTAATAGACGCCCAATATCAGGAGGAGACAGGACTGGCAAAGAATATGTTTAGATGCCGAAGAACAGGATTTGTGTCCACGAGAGCCACAGTCACATCTCTTGATACCTCTTTGCCCACATTTAACAGGAAATTGACAAGCAAAGCACCTGAGGCCTGAGAAGGACGTTATGACTGGCCACAGTACCCACTGGATATGAGGATCTGAGTCACTTGTCTGTGTAATCTACCTAAAACCAGCAGAGGTGCGAGCCAAGGCTAGGTGGAATCTAAACTGTGAAGTTGAGGAAGAAGATGATGTCAGAATTAACTCTAGGAGGAAAATAGACAAGGCAGAACCCTGGCAAAGCCATTTCTAGAACTTATCATATGAAGGAAGTAGTGAGTTCCAGTTAGTGCACAGTGTGCCACCCTGGTGTGTCTCCATTCCCCAACTTCCTCCTTTCTTTTTTGTTTATTTATTTATTTTTTAATTTTTATTTTTTAGTTTGTTTTGCTTTACAATACTGCACTCATTTTGCCATACATTGACATAAATCAGCCATAAGTGTACCTGAGTTCCCAATCCGGACCCCCCACCCTCCGCCTCCCTCCCCACACCATCCTTCCGGATCATCCCTGCCCATCAGTCCCAAGCCTTCTGCATCAAACCTAGACCGGCAATCCGTTTCCCTTATGATATCATACATGTTACAATGCTATATTCCCAAATCCTCCCACCCTCTCCCTCTCCCACAGAGTCCACTGTCAGGCCTGAGGCACACATTCCTGAAGCTGCTGAGACTATTGGTAGCTGAAGGCTCTTACATGAATCATTCCCCAGGAATTTCCTCAAAAGAAGAGAGCTGACTTACACAAACCCATAACCTCTTCCGGAGACAGGCCACCTAGAGTCACTGGTGGAGGAGGAGGTAGACATGAGTCAGAAGAGTACAATTAGGAAGACTCATCCCACCTCCAGTCATCCCCTTGGATTGTAGTGACTGTGTTTATAATTCCATGTTTCTCATTATTCAGTATTTCACTCACCCACAGGTTCTGACTCGAAGCATATGCCCCCCAAACTTTTTGTATGTAAATGTTCATCTCAGGGTCTATTGAGGGAAAACCTGAACTACACCATCTAAATAAGAATCAATAAGAACCATGAAGAAGAAGTACAGATTTCTATGAAAGTATAGACGCTAAGATTAGGTTTAAATCAGTCAGTCAGTTCAGTCACTCGGTCGTGTCCGACTCTTTGCAACCACATGGACTGCAGCACACCAGACTGCAATACTAATATGGGGCTCCCATATTAGTATTGGATGGATGTGCTGTTTCCTTCTTTATTTAGACCTGGAAATTGAAATCATTTCTTTGTTCCCCTGTCCTTTTCCCTCTGCCTTTCCCACTAAGAAAACTTTGACCAACATCAAAGAGCAGCCGCACAGCAGAGAGCTGACTTAGCCATAAAGATTTCCCATTGCTGTGATATATGTGACTTTTTCCTTTTGCTGTCACTTAATTCTGCCCCCTGGACTTGCCTCTAAGGTGCAGAGAGAGAACCAAGTCTCTGTACTTTCAAGAATGCCTTTCTTCTCAAATTATCACTTGAACAGACAGGATGATCCCACACAGACCCCTTGAAGTTATCCAACGGGCTTCTAAATATGAGAGGAGCACTAAATATGTCTTCCATGTTTCTGGCACCTCTATGAGTAGAAAAAAATACAAATTATCATTGCATATTAAAGGCCTCTGGGAAATGAGGTGATCACTGATAATTATGAACCTACATATGAATATAGGTTCATAAACTTTTTACCTTTTAAGGCATTTTATTAAATATTGAATAACAGCCTCAGTTTTGGAATCAGATCTTGTGGACTCCAATTCTACCTCCTCCAATTCCCACATGTTTCATTTTGAGCAGATCAGTTAAATACAGTGGTTTAAATGCACCATTTGTATATGTGCAAGGGGGATTATAATAGGTAGGCAGCATGTGGTACATGTTCTGTCCACCCCCCTCTTCTCTGACGTGAAACTGTCCCCTTGCTGCAGGCGTTGATTGCTCCTAGCACTTACCTGTACATTTCATCAAAGGTTTTCCCTTGGTTGATGAGATCTACCTAGCTTTCCCTTGGTTGAGGTCCATCTGAAGTGAAAGGGCAACTATTCATACCCAGCTCACCCCCAGCACTCCGGCCAGTAGTTGAATCTGCAGTGGGTATACGTCCCAATTCTGACCAAGGAATTATGGAAATATTCTACAGGAAATTCTTCCTCATTGGGAAGAGACAATCTTTTCCATCCTCTGTATGTTGGTGTTGTTTCTATGTACTGTATGAAACAGCTATAGTCACCAACAAACTATACTGAACACAGAACAAACATTGAAGGCGACAGGACAGACGGGGAAGACAATTAAATGTTTGATAACGTAGGTAACTCCCTAAATCAAACGTTCCAGAGAATTTTGTTTCCCACTGAAAAGACTCAACTTTGTATTATGTTGGTTAACACGTGTCAGCATTATTTAGTGAGTTGATGCAAGGGTCCTCCTTCTTGCAGCAAAAGGAGGCTAACAGATACACAGGGTGTGTGTTTGTGAGGGGCGGGGGGATGAAGAGAGACAGAGGCTGAGATAGAAGGAAGAGAGATGGGAACGTATCCTGCCGTCTGCTTTGATTCCCTTATCTTAGTCACTGAGGAAGCCCTACCTGCTTCTTCAAAAACTGCCCAGCTTTCTTTTTTCTAGAACTAGATTGAATTGGGTTTTGCTAAAGGGGACCCGAAAAACTGATATTGATTAATTCCGATTTCAAAGTGTTTAGAACAGCTACAGTACAATAGACAATGATAATCAGCTATTTATAGCATTCTTAATTATCAAGATACATTATGCTCTTTCATCTTATCACTCCTTATGAGACCAAAGTGGTGGTTCTTAAAGCTAGTTTCACATTAGTATCACCTGCAGAGCTTTGAAAACAACGCAGCCCGAATCTTCCACTTTCATGGTAATGCAGTAACTGATTCAAGTCTTCAATGTATATAACTGGGAAACCAGACAAAATATATGAAACAGCTTGTATTGGTGTGATGACTGTATAGTTGGTTTTTGTCCTCAGTTCCTAGCATATAGCTCCTGAAACCTTTGGAATCTCTGGAGTGATAGAAAGCATCCTTTGTTATAATGAGGTCACTGTTTTGTTTTTCAGTGAAACACAGTTTACTTACATGTATAAAAACACTATACAAACATATATGCAACTAAAATTAAAGCTTCATAAGACAATATTTACTCTCAGTGTGAGTCATGTATCTTGTTTTAATTTTTACTGGAGTATAGTTGATTTACAATGTCGTGTTAGCTTCTGCGGTACAACAAAGTGAATCAGTTATAGATATACATATATCCCCTCTTTTTCAGATTCTTTCCCCATATAGGCTATATAGAGTTATCTGTGCTCCAATCCTCTTGCCTGGAGAATCCCATAGACAGAGGAGCCTGGTGCGCTGCAGTCCATGGGGTCGCGAAGAGTCGGACACGACTGAGCGACTTCACTTTCACTTTTCACCTTCATGCATTGGAGAAGGAAATGGCAACCCACTCCAGTGTTCTTGCCTGGAGAATCCCAGGGATGGGGGAGCCTAGTGGGCTGCCGTCTCTGGGGTCGCACAGAGTCGGACACGACTGAAGCGACTTAGCAGCAGCAGCAGTGCTACATTATTAATCCTTCAGTTCAGTTCAGTCGCTCAGTTGTGTCCGACTCTGTGTGACCCCATGAATCGCAGCACGCCAGGCCTCCCTGTCCATCACCAACTCCAGGAGTTCACTCGGACTCACACCCATCAAGTCAATGATGCCATCCAGCCATCTCATCCTCTGTCGTCCCCTTCTCTTCATGCTCCCAATCCCTCCCAGCATCAAAGTCTTTTCCAATGAGTCAGCTCTTCGCATGAGGTGGCCAAAGTACTGGAGTTTCAGCTTCAGCATCATTCCCTCCAAAGAAATCCCAGGGCCGATTTCCTTCAGAATGAACTGATTGGATCTCCTTGCAGTCCAAGGGACTCTCAAGAGTCTTCTCCAACACCACAGCTCAAAAGCATCAATTCTTATTAGATATCTATTTTCTTAATAATAGGGTGTATATGTCAACCTCAATCTTCCAATTTATCTCCCCACTGCCACCTGTGGTAACCATGTTTATTTTCTACATCTGTGACTCTGTTTTGTTTTATAAGTGAGTTAATTCATACCATTTTTTAGATTGCACATATAAAGTAGGAGATCCAGGTTTGATCCCTAGGTTGGGAAGATCCCCTGGAGAAAGGAATGGCTACTCACTCCAATATTTTTGCCTGAAGAATCCCCATGGACAGAGGAGCCTAGCAGGCTAGAGTCCATGAGGTCACAGAGAGTCAGATATGGCCGACCAACACTTCACTTTATAAGTGATGTTATACGATATTTGTCTTTCTCCTACTGACTTCACTCAGTGAAGAGATGAAAATCTCAGGCCCGTCCGTGTTGGTGCAGATGGCATTCTCTGCTCTTTATCATGGCTGAGTGGTATTTCATTGTGTATGTGTACAGCATCTTCTTTATGAGTTCCTCTATTGATGGCCATTTAGGTTGCTTCCATGCCCTGGCTATCATAAATAGTGCTTCAGTGAACATTGGGATGCATATATCTTTTGAATTATGATTTTCTCCAAATATATGCCCATGAGTGAGATTGCTGGATCATGCATTTGTGCTAAATCACTTCAGTCATGTCCGACTCTTTGCAATCCTATGGACAGTAGCCCGCCAGGCTCCCCTGTCCATGGTAGTATTCTTCAGGCAAGAATACTGGAGTGGGTTGCCATGCCCTCCTCCAGAGGATCTTCCTGACCCAAGGATGGAACTCCCATCTCTCACAACTCCTGCATTAGCAGGTGGGTTCTTTATTACTAGCTCCACCTGGGAAGTCTTGCTGCATCACAGGGCAACTCTGTTTTTAGCTTTTTAAGGAACATCTGCACTGTTTTCCATTGAAGTTCTACCAACTGACATTCCCACCAATGGTGCCGGAGAATTCCCTTTTCTCCACACCCTCTCCAGCATTTATCGCTTATAGATTTTTTTTGATGATGGCTATTCTGACTGGTGTAAGGTGATAAGCTCATTGTAGTTTTGATTTGTATTTCTCTAATAATTAGTGATGTTGAGCATCTTTTCATGTGCTTTTTGGCCCTCTGGGTGTCTTCTTTGGAGAAATGTCTACTTAGATCTTCCATTCGAGGCCACTTTTGATGAGCATCTAGATAGCCTCAGGAGCAGGGAGGGCCTGGTGGCCACATAAAACCAAGGATTAGGAGGTTGGAACTTTCAGCCCTACCCCTTGGAGGCAGAGCTGGAGTTTGAGTTAATCACCAATTGCCAAAGATTTAATCAATCATGATTACTTAATGAAATTTGCATAAAAACCACTAAATGCAGGGTTTACAGAACTGAGTTATTGAATAAATGGCAGTACTAGAAGGAAGGTATACCCGGAAGGGACATGCAGTCTGTGTGCCTTCTCCCATACCTTGCCCTACTCACTTCCATTTGGCTGTTCCTGATGGGGTCCTCTGCAATACACAGGTAAATAAATGGCTTTCTGCAATTCTGTGAGCCACTTTAGCAAATTATCAAACCTGAGGAGAGAGTCATGGTATCTCTGGATTTATAGCTGGTTGGGCAAAAGTACAGGTGGCAAAGAGGACTTGCAAGTGATGTCCCTATGTCTTGTGGGACCACGCCCTCAACATGCAGGGACTGTGCTAACACCAGGTGGTTAGTGTCACAATTGAATTATACAGCATCCAGTTCGTGTTCAGAGAGCTGGAGAACTGGTTGAAAGGGAGAAACCAAAAACATACATTTGAACCAGAAGCATTGTGAATAAAAACAATTCAGTTAGACATCACACAGCAGGCAGGATAGGGACTGTGATACCTGAGAGAAAGGAAATAAGTGAGATGAAGTGAGATGAACCTTATAATCCCCCTAGATTTCCAGACCCAGTACAGAAGAAGGAACCCCAGAAAGGCAATATTCTTGAGATTATGAAGCAGATATTACAGGGTTAAAGGAGTCCAGGGTACTGGAAAAGATGAAGATACACAGACAAAACCTCCAGAAATCTGCAACAGGTCCCATGGGCCTATTATTGAATACAAAGCTACATGAATGTAGTGAATAATTCCATAAACCCAGGCAAAGGAACCCTACCAGGGAGCTGTAAGATAAACAGTTATGACTGTCTTCTGAGTTCTGACCAATCAGAGTGGAGGTATGCTCACTGAACACCGAGAACACCCTGGAGGCAAAGATATATCACCCCTTAGTAGTAATGCAAAACTGTTTCTAGAATAATATCTACTGTCGACCAACACTAACAGCATTTAAAAAAGAAGCAAGCCTAGGAAGTCTCAGACTGATCTGAAAGTAACTTAACTCTCAAACAAGACGAAATTTAATGTCTGTAAAAGAAGACAACAAATCCCAGATTCTACCAATGTAATATTCATAATGTCCAATGCCCAGTAAAAATTATTAGGCAGATAATTTTGGGTAGTCAAGGCAACATCAGGTATGTAAATTTGATACCCCCAACTTCTCTAACAAAATAAACAGCAAAGCTCAATAAAACAAATAAACTAACGGAAACTAACTGCAACACAGAACATGAAGATCATGAACAGCTAAAACTAAATTGCCTATAAGTCAAAAAATAAACACCCAATTCCAGCCAGGTTTCTTTGTGCTTTCTGCCATAAGAATTTGGAAATCCAAGCACAGTTTGGAGAAACCACTATTGAACAGAAGTTAGAGGATCTATGTTTAGTTTTTTTCTCAATTTTTCTAAAACTATATCAGAAAAAGACTGTCCTTTGTATGAAATGCTTAAGGCATGCAGGTAGATAAAAAAGCTAAATATTGTTGTAGGGGAGAAGTGGTGAAAAGAAAAGGAGAGACACTTTTGAAAGTACATAGTAAAAGGGGAAAAATCAAAAGCATGAAATTCAGAATTCAACAAGATAAAATAAGTAGATGATATTAAAGATCACTCAACACTATTTCCAGTCACACCCCCCCCTACACACACACACACACACACACACACACACACACACACACACACACGAGAAGAAACATAGTTTTCTGCTCTGACAGAAGAGGGCACTCTTGAACTAGGAATCTTATAAGCCATTTCAAACTAGCAGGTCTGACCACTGAATATGCAAGGTATGAACATTCTTCAACTGCTGTGTCTGAGTGTGTGTGTGTGTGTGAGAGAAATGACAAAAACCTATATAACACAGCATTCAAAACTGAATTACTATACTCAAGCATTTAGGGATATGAAAAAACAATTTGAATTGGAAATTTTAAAAGTAAAAATAGAAATGGGGAAAAAAGGAGAAAATGAAATGAGACTTGATGATCTCTGGAAAGAAATAGAATAAGACAAGTGATATTAGAAACTATGACTAGATTCCAAAGTGCTCAAAGAAAAAAAATATTTAAATGAGAATATTAAAAAGGCTTCGAAGAAAACAAAAAACCAATGCAATTCAAATGAGTTAAATAAGTAAAAATGTGTGAGAAAAAAATAGCTGAAATTGAAGACAGTCAAAGAGAAAGTAGCATCTGTATATTTGGAGTCTTTGCAGAAACTAAGACGATGGAACAAGATTCATATTAAAACCACTGTAAAATATTAATAGCAATTTCCAGAAAGAGAAAAAAGAAAATCTCATAATAACATATTTAAAGCACCAGGTACCCTGAAAAATCACCTGTAATGATCAACTCCATGATATACACTAATAAAAATGTTTACTTTGTAAAGATTTAAGAACTATCCTTAGGACTTCCAACATAAAAATAAACTACCTCACAAGGGGAGATACAGACCTCTTATCAACCACACATGGAACATTTATAAAAATTTAACATATTTTAAAATAAAAAGAATCAATAATCTCCATAAATATCACTCTGATCAAAATTTAATAAAACTGGAAATTATTGGGGAAAAAACCCTAGAAATCAAATGTTTCTGATTTTCCACAAATCTTTATCAAGTATTTGACATGATATTTACTTGTCCTTTGGCTCAAATTCAGCCTGAAATTTTTGGTCAGGTGCTGAGTTAAATAAAGCCACGACTCTGTTAGCTGTCCTTCACAATTTTTCCAGTTGATTCCTTTAAATTCCTAGCACGTATGGCAAACAGTGGCCTAATCATCAGTTTTTCTAAGATTCAAACTTCTAGTGCTAAAAATGAACAAAGAGCAAAATCTCAGAATATATAATTTTTGAACTGCTAAGTTACAAGTTATTAAGAAGGGAGGTTTTTCAGCTCACTCCATTATGTTTGGAGTAGGGAGGGAGACTTCTAGAATTTAACTAAGAGGATACTCTGAAGGGTATTCCAATTAATGATGAGAAATGGACACTGCTATGGTTTTTGAGGTTTAATGTTTTCACCTTCCTTCTAAGCCAGAATTCTGAAACAGCAACATATAGCATGTTGAATGCTCAGATGAAAAAATTATACCAAATGAACAGAAAATACTTTGAGCTATCTATTCATTCCATCATTCAGAAAAGTATATTTACTACCAGCTACATGTGAGAATCTTTGATAAATAATCACCCCCCAAGATTTTCAGACACAGTCCTTGCCTTCCAGTAGCTTATCATTCACTGAGAGGGGCAAATTCACAGATAAGACATGTCAGTAAAATGAAATGAATATTATTGTGGGCATATGGGTAACTATGGGTAACCAAAGCCTATGCTTGAGATGAAGTGAAATAAGATCAGTGCTTCACAAAGCAGGTGACAATTATAATGCAGTTTTGGGGGTTAAGAGACAGTTTACTTAAATATACAAATTGGAAAGTGTATCTGTTAGCTATTTCTGTAGCACTGCTGCATAACATACAACCCATGGCATACAACAATAAGCATTTATCACTTTACATGTATGTGGTTGAACTGGTCCAGTTCTGAACAACTCAGCTGAACACACCTGTATATCTTAAGGGTGGGGTGTTCTGCATCCTGGCTGGGTCTGGCTGGTAACTTGACTTCAAGCTGCAGAGCCGAATGGACTTGGTCTTCACTGCGCATTCTTCAGATCTCATCCAAATATGCATTCTGAGACCCATGGTGAGAGGCAGTAAGCTCCAGAGGGAAAGTCCTTCTAACATGAGCAGGAGGGCAAAAGAATGAGCAAAGGACCAGTGTCTCTTTGGCCTGAAGTGGGAGCTGGGAAATGGCACAGAGTCACTTCCTCCCACCTTCCTTCCTTTCATGTTCCATAGTAAGTCTTCTTGACAACCAGTCATCAGTAGGTTGGTACAATAAATTCATCCCATTCTAAAGGATGATACTGAAAAGTCTGTGACAAAAAAGAGGATGCACAATTCTAATATAGGGAGGAAATGAAGAACTGGGAATACATGATTCAATCAAAAAGTATCTTCCCAGATGACATAATATTAATAGATGAGCCAGAATTATTTTTAAAACTTTATACATATATATTAAATGTATGAATTATTGAAATACATTGAAAAAGACTGCATCTACATATGTTATTTTAGGGACTCTTAGTAGTTCCTTTAGATTGGATGGGCATAGGGAACAGGTAAGGATAAAATCTGAACATTTTCCCCCAAAATAAACATTTAATTTCCTTTTTAATTAATATTTACTTTACGATTAAACGTTTCCTTTTTATTTATAGCCTGTTATCTCTTACTCACAATTATAAATAGGTCTTATTCATCTGTTTGACATGCAGGAAACAGAGAATGTATTCTACATTTTCAGTAGTTGGTGAATCCTGGCCCCATCATAGTTAGCACTGAAATTCTCACTAATAAAAAGATGCTGCATACCGATTTTTACCTTAAGAAATGCTGTGGGGAAGACAAGGACATAAATTAGAAATGAAATGAAGCACAGTATTTAGAATTTAGACACTAACAATTTCCAATATACAAAACACTGCATGTGTTCTTGTGAAATAAAAAATTCTGACATCTTTACCCTTCGTGCGTTGGTTAAAAATGACACATGATGAATGATAAAATATTTTAAACCAGGATAAATATCCTGTTTCATTCTCTTTCCAATTTGCACCAATATCTCTCCGTTAGTATTTCTCAAAATGAAAATTCAAGTGTACCAAACTGTGGTGAGAATTTTATTAACTGTAAAGAAAATATTAACTATTTGGGCCTGTGGTTTAGGGAGTAAACATGACCCTGCAAAATTTTTATTTTTTACATCAAGCTATTTGTGTTTAAATGGAATTAATGTTCAAAAAAGAATCTTGCATTGCCAATGTGCAAAAACTTTTCATTCATAACAATAATTTAAAATTGTTATATTTAGAAATCATAAAGTATGTTATATTAATATTTGGAAGCTGCCAACACATTTTTTTTTTTTTTCGGAGAAGGCAACGGCAACCCACTCCAGTACTCTTGCCGGGGAGGTCTCATGGATGGAGGAGCCTGGTGGGCTGCAGTCCACGGGATCACTAGGAGTTGGACACGACTGAGCAACTTCACTTTCACATTTCACTTTCATGCATTGGAGAAGAAAATGTCAACCCACTCCAGTATTCTTGCCTGGAGAATCCCAGGGACGGGAGAGCCGGGTGGGCTGCCGTCTGTGGGGTCACACAGAGTCAGACACAACTGAAGCGACTTAGCAGCAACACATTTTTTAACCAGATGATGTATAAAAAAAGACTTCAAAATAGTTAGCTGGGGGGGAGGGGGCAGTTCATTGCAGTGATGAAGAGCTTGGTTCCTGCTCTCTTCCATCTTCAAAGCTAGTAACAAGCCAAACCCTTCTCACACCTTGGATTTCTCTTATCTCCTTTTTTTTTGGTTACATTTCTGCTGTCTTCCTCTTCTGCTTAAAAGATGTATGTGACTGCATTGGTTTCACCCACATAATCCAAGATAATCACCCTATTCTAATGTCAGCTGA
This sequence comes from Neotragus moschatus, assembly GCA_006410615.1. NCBI lineage: Eukaryota > Metazoa > Chordata > Mammalia > Artiodactyla > Bovidae > Neotragus > Neotragus moschatus. The sequence goes on along the minus strand of SJYA01002742.1, from coordinate 2,890,065 downwards.
CTAGTAACTGAAATTCTATCTACAATTGGTAACCTTAATTCTATTAATTATACAAAACACCTCTAATAACAGTAGCAAGATTAGTGTTCAAGAATGTGTTTTTCAGGGTTGAAGAATAGGGTCTGTTTGCATGCCCATCTACCCCAGTGCCTCACAGGATTCTTTTGGAAGTTAAATGAAGTATTACATATAACATGTTTCATATAGTGCCTGACAGATAGTAAAATCTCCATAAGTTATAGCTGATATCATTGCTGATTAATTGATAGCATATCTAATATTTGCGTACATTTACCTCTTCCCTAATAGTTCAGTTGGTAAAGAATCCACCTGCAATACAGGAGACCCCAGTTCAATTCCTGGGTTAGGAATATCCACTGGAGAAGGGATAGAGGAGAAGGGGTTGACAGACGGATGAGATGGTTGGATGGCATCACCGACTTAATAGACATGAGTTTAAGTAAGCTCCGAGAGCTGATGATGGGCAGGGGAGCCTGGTGTGCTGCAGGCCATGGGATCACAAAGAGTCAGACACAACTGAACGACTGGACTGAAGTGAAAGTGAACAGACCTATGTTACACATTTTAGTTGGCATGTGACCTGGAACAATTTACGTCATCTTAGCTCTCAGAATTTTCAGCTATGACATAGGCATAACTGACATTTATTGTAAAAGATAAGGAAAGTGCTATCAGTTCAGTTCAGTTCAGTTCAGTTCAGTCGCTCAGTCATGTCCAACTTTGTGATCCCATGAATCTCAGCATGCCAGGCCTCCCTGTCCATCACCAACTCCCGGAGTTCACCCAGACTCACATCCATCAAGTCGGTGATGCCATCCAACTATTTCATCCTCTGTCATCCCCTTCTCCTCCTGTCCCCAATCCCTCCCAATGTCAGAGTCTTTCCCAATGAGTCAACTTTTCGCATGAGATGGCCAAAGTACTGGAGTTTCAGCTTTAGCATCATTCCTTCCAAAGAACACCCAGGGCTGATCTCTTTTAGAATGGACTGGTGGGATCTCTTTGCAGTCCAAGGGACTCTCAAGAGTCTTCTCCAACACCACAGTTCAAAAGCATCAGTTCTTCAGTGCTCAGCTTTCTTCACAGTCCAGCTCTCACATCCAACGCTGGGAAAACCATAGCCTTGACTAGACAGACCTTAGTCGGCAAAGTAATGTCTCTGCTTTTGAATATGCTATCTAGGTTGGTCATAACTTTCCTTCCAAGGAGTAAGTGTCTTTTAATTTCATGGCTGCAGTCACCATCTACAGTGATTTTGGAGCCCCCCAAAATAAAGTCTGACACTGTTTCCACTGTTTGCCCATCTATTTCCCATGAAGTGATGGGACCAGATGCCATGATCTTCGTTTTCTGAATGTTGAGCTTTAAGCCAACCTTTTTACTGTCCTCTTTCACTTTCGTCAAGAGGCTTTTTAGTTCCTTTTCACTTTCTGCCCTATACTATCTTCTAAATAATAGAAAGTGTTAATCCCTAAGTCATATCTAAGTCTTTCCAACCCCATGGACTGTAGCTCACCAGACTCCTCTGTCCATGGAATTCTCCAGGCTAGAATACTGGAGTGGGTAAAGCCATTCCCTTCTCCAGAGGATCTTCCCAACCCAGGGGTCAAACCCCAGTCTTCTGCATTGCAGTCCCATCTGAGCCACTAGAGAAACCCCTTTAAATAACAGATTCTCAGCAAAAGTGAGTATTCTCTCCCCTTATCCCTATTTCATACATAGGTTTTAAAATCAAAGCAAAGGAAATGCTATTTTTATTTTAATCCATGACATGCTTTCATTTTCTTAGTCTGTGAAATGATTCTTACGTCATAAGGGCATGAGTAAACTAAATTAGAAAGCTCCATGATTTATTATTCAGTGACTTTCCCCTTTTAAAAAGTGAGGAATTTTAAAGCTTTTCAAAATCTTGTGATTGACACATTTTCATCTTTTAGGTCACCCATTAAGTAATACTAGTGTTCCAATTACTGTAATAAGAATGGCTGTAAAACACAATTCTGTTTGGAAAATGTACAGCTAGCTAAATTCCCAGTAGCTGAATCTTTACCATGGGAATTTACCTCCGTGCTTTTGTTGGCAGTCTTTAGTAAGCTTTTAGTTGGCAGCATCTGAAAAGGCAGTGTCTTGCCCCTACTATTTATTGAAATGTGTTATCTATATTTTAAAGGGAATGTTTTCTATCTGTGTACTTTGTGATCAGTAACAATGTGGTAGGCAAGGTCATGAAAGATTAGCTGGGATTTAAAGTAATTTTATGTTTGACTGTGATAATGAAATATGTACTGTATTGGATCTTTGCTTGGTAAACAGGGTTAGTTTTCAGTTGGGAAAGTTTCATTCCAAAAATAATTAGAACACTGAACCCTGAAACCAGCACATTGAAAGAGAAAAAATGTTGATTATCTATTGAAACATTTTACAACTTTGGAGAATATATATATTCTTTCATGGACTTAACCACCAATTTATGTGTTCGTGTATGTATATAATGATATATGTAAATTACTAGTAAAAGTGTTTCAATTGTATACCTATAAGGAATACCATATATACATATATGTATATGATTAGTAATGGTGTATATATATGTGATATAGTATATGTAATGAAGTTATATGAAGTAAATATATATAAACTATAAATGTAACTAGTTATGATATGTGAAATTTATGTATATATGTATATATACACACACATATGCGTGACTTACAAGTCAGTGTGCTTAATAAACAGTTGCTGTTACTGTAAGTTAATGACTTTTTCACATACTATTTCTAAAACTGAAAGTCCCTTGAAGGAGGAAAGATATGTGTGTGCATGTATAATATAGAGTCATATATATTGATATTTAATCAGATATACAATTGTATATTTATGAAATCCTATATATTATATAATCATATAAATTTATAATGATATCTTACATAGTCTTATGTAACCTAATACAAATTATATATTATGGGGGAATTATTTATAAGGGGGAAAACATGGAGCGTCTATCTACGGATGGCCAGTAAACTGCTCTCAATAGACAATAAGCTGCTCTTTAGGGAAGGAAGACAAAGGAAAACATGGAAACACATTCAGACTCTACCTAAACACATACTAGATAATAAGTATAGCAGGTGCTTTCAAATGAAACTACATGTTTCTTCTCACTTAATATTCCTGCCAAAACTATGAGATAAATGGCATCCTAATTTGTTTTGATTATACTAATAATTTCCATACTGAGCTTTCTGGGTCAAAATGTATGAACATTTCTATGGTTCTTGCATGCAGTAATCTAATTTTAGTAACTCTCATAAAGAAATCACCAAAGAGGTATTTGTAATGTGAATTAGGTTATCCAGGGCTCTTCGTTTCAAAGTTTTATTTCCTATGAAATGCTGTTGGGTAATATTGATTCATGATTAGATAACAAGGGGTCTTTTTCCAAAGCATTTGATTTAAACAACAACAAAAATTTTAGTTACTAGTCATTCTCCTTTTACTAGTAGATATTGTCAAGGTAATTGAGTTTTATTGCATTTGAGGGTACCTGTGGGTAATGGTCAGGGTAGTGTACTTTACAAAGATTAGCAGGCAATAAACTAGCCTCTGCCTGGGCTTTTGAACCAAGGGCAGCCCTATTTAATCTCACAGCCTGCTGTGTAGAAACTGTTTCCTGAGGTATTCTCACTTAAATGTGGCATCTAAGAAATGTCTTTTTGAAATATAGCACGGTTATGTTTTCCTAAAATACCACTGCTGAAAATTCCTTCTCACAAGGGATATGAATGTCAATAGATGAGACTGTCATAAAGGAAAAAAAAAATCTTACTTTAGAAAAAAAAAAAATTCATGTCTTCAAAAAACATGTCCTAGACCAGTGTGGTGACCACTGGTACAAGAATGAAGAAATGATGAAAATGTGGTTCTTTCCCTCAAGGAACTTGAAGTCTTATAAAAGAAATAGCATGTAAACAAGCCCTCCAGTGTTGGCAACACTAATCACAGTGATTTATGGTGTTTGGTAATCATAATAAAAAGAGCAATCATTTATTAAACACATCATCTGTGCCACATGCAGAATCAAATATTTAAAAAAATAATCTCATGGATAATCACAATAGCCTAATGCGGTAGGTGTAGTATGATCATTCTCATCTTCCTGAGGGTTACCTGGGGTCAGAAAGTCTAACTTGTCTGGCTGAAATAATGTGGAAGGGAAGTGACTCCATCAGGAACTGAGCTGTGCAACTACAGAATATCTCATCTCTACACTGTAGGGCTTAACGAAGGGTGGGATTATCTTTCATTTAGGAGGATGGTGGAGGTTAGTGATGATTGGCAGGGAATGATATTCAAGGATTCACAAAACAGGAAGATATTAAGCAAGCTGAGCTTTAAAAAAAAAAAGCTTTCCCAGCAGACTCGAACATGGGAATTCCAGGAAAAGGGTACAGCACACGCACAGAGAGAAGGGCCTGAGAAACCATGACTTCAGAAGACAGTTGATTCTGCATGGCTGGAAACAGTTCACAAAAGGAGTGCGTGGCCTCACATAATTCTGCAAAGATAGTCGTGTGACAGCTAAAACTTTCAGAGTGTGAATTGTCACGGATGCCATGGAAGAGGCTCAAGCAAGAGAGCTGTATGGCTGATTCCAGTTTCAGAGAGATGGCTCTTCAGAGAGATGGAGAGATCACAGGGACAGAACCTGAAAATGGCCATTCTGAGAAAAAGGCCATCTCAAATATCCAGAAGAGAAATTATGGGTGAAAGGGCAGTGGTAATGGGATGGGAAAGGCAGGTAAGACGGAGGAATATTTGGCTGGATGTCAGAGGATGCAGAAGAGGACAGACTGAGGAGACTTCACGCTTCTAGTTCAGGTGGCTGGTGCGGAAGGCAGCTGTGGCAGTGCTGCAGCATCCTCGGAAGGCAGGGAGGAAAAAGAATGAGGACATTTTGCTTACGCCTGACACCGAGTTATGTCAACTTATGTTACTTCTCCAGAATGAAAGCTTTTAGCCCATTCTATTTCCAAATTAATTGTGACTCAAGACTCAGCATAATAGGTCAGCAACGCACATAATTTCAAACCATAACTGATAAAGCACTTTTTATCCAAGTTCTGTCTTCAACTCAGCGGGTTGGGGAGGTACAGCTAATTCTGTACGTTCTTCTACCATAGTGGATGAGCAGGGGAAGCAGCAACCAACTGCAACAACAAATACCCCTGCAACAGGGTTTTGTCTTCTTTGAGCACCTGGACCTAACTGGTGAATGAATTTCCCCTCTTCACCGTGACCTGTCTTATTGAGAAAATTCCAGGTCTCTGCCTCCTATCTTTCCGTTTGCTACTATAGTTCTGTTCCTTGCTCTTATCCATTTTAATTCACTTGATAGGATTTTCCCTGCCACCAAAAGCTTCTTACACAACAATTTTCTATATTTTATTAGGCATTAGCCTGTATACCAGCATTGTATTTACCATACATTGACATTATATTTATTGGTTGACACGTTAGCTACTTTAAATATATATTATCTTTTTTCATCTAAAAAACGTTTGCTGAAGCTTTGAGAATAGAAAACACAAACTCCATTAGGATTTGAAGATACAGGTAAAGGATATGAGTTATTGAGAATCCATTCTACTATGCCAGATACTTTCTTTTATAACCATTTATTCTCCTAACTCACACTATGAGGTTGGTATTTGCATCCACATTTTTAAGAAAAAGGCTACAATGTTTAATGAGGCTTGAAGTGTGGAAGTCTACGTTGCTAAATTGTATCTGACTCTTTAGGACCCCATGGACTGGAGCCCTCTGGGCTCCTCTGTCCATGGGATTCTCCAGACAAGAGTACTAGAGTGGGTAGCCAGGGGTTCTTCCCCACGCAGGGATTGAGCCCAAGTCCTCTGCATTGCAGGAACTCTACCATCTCAGCCACCACAGAAGCCCTTACTGAGGTAAACATGCCACAAGTCACTAGGATTCAGCTCAGGCTTGTGAGGAAATAAAATACTACTGCCTTCAATTGCTTCCCTCTTGGTAGACGCTTAAAAATCACTATGTTATCTCCTCCCTGCTTTCAGTTACGCCACAGCATCTTCTAGGTGTTAGATCTGAACAGATTAGAGCACTGCCCAAGATGGAATGCTCACTTTAGGACAGACATTCATTACTCTAATTGTTTTACTAATATATTCTAAAGTGATCATTTCTTGCTGTGAAAAATCTGTATCTTTGATACAGATATTCACATTGTCCATATTCATGGCTCCTTTGTGAAATTCCAAATATTTACAGAAGAGTTTTAAAGAGGACTTACAAATGCTTTAAATATTTCTCTCTCTAGTGTCGAAGAATGATCCTTTTCATATATCCAATACCTTGTCCTTTTGACTGTGTAGAATTTGAATATTGATATATACGTGGAGGCAAGAGGGTTATGATAAACATAGCAACTCAAGTCATCTACATAATAAAATGCTAAGTCAAGAGGGAAAGAAGAGAGACAAGAACTCTGTGAGTTGGACTGAATTACATTTTAGATATTTGGTATAAGAGAAGGAAAAGGTTTCAGTGTGAAGGATATATTATGAGGACATGGATAAAAAAGATTTTCACTAAGTTTTTAGAATCAGAGATTACTCTATGTCATTTACTTGTCATAACTATTTTTCATACAAAATTAATAGGTCTTTGGCATCTTATGGAAAGGTATCCACATATTTAATGGGTTATATTAACTATATTCATACAAGATAGGATAAAGAAATTAGAAGAACCCTTAGAATAAAGGCAAAAGCTTGAATTTTAATTCAGGTTCTATCTTACTTTCTTTATGTGTTATTGGAGGAGATAGCTTAACCTCAGGGCCTTCATTTTCACTCACACACACAAAAATGAAAAGAATGGCATCTTTCTTCCCCATTCCAGAGACTGGCAAGGGGGAGACATTGTCATTTTCATCAATCCAACTAAGCAAGGCAGGAATTTGCCAACCTCATGAATAATATTTTTCTGAAAATGCAGCCAAAATTCAAAGATGCAAATTGTAAATATTAGAATTACAAATTATTGTGGTAATTCTGTTTTCAGAGAACTAACACATGATAGTCTATCACTGATTTTACCTTTTATTTCAGATGGAAATTTTGATAACATAATATGATCTTTGCTTATCACTTCTTAACTTTGCTCTTTTGTTTCAATATCAAGCGTATGGAGAGCTGGCTTATGAGTGTCCAGCTAACCATAGACTGCTTTCAAAATACACGTCAATACTGAATCTATCTTATAATTTCATTACACTTTTTGATACTCCACTTTATCACTAATGTGGTACTTTTCCCTCTTGTCCACAACTCAATGAATGGTCAAATAGCTGCACAAACTGGTATGCTACTGATGTGAATGGTGACAGCAGGTAGACACACTGTGTGAGAAAATGAAATGGTTCATTATCTGATGAGCAAAAGCCAAAATCTGGTGTATAAAGGGGAGTCCTGGGTCCCAACACACACAAATGGCAGGTGTTTTGAAAATTAAATCTGTACAAATGAAAGAATAGACTATATACATGTATATATGTGTTCAGAGAAGCTAAAGATTAGGAGAAGAGACAGATTCTTCATAGCAAGCTTTCCAAGAGAAGCTGCTAGTAGGGTCAGGAAATCTTATCAGAACAAAGAGAATACACAAAAGAACTGCAGAGTTTCAGAGGCTCAGAGTAGGAGCAATTTTGATGTAAGGGGAGTTATTAAGAGGGCCGCGTAGGGGAAAGTTTTGATATATATTTCAAGAAGGTTCAGTAAACATCTGGATATAATTTTATTTGAGGGAAATGGTGATATCTGTGGAAATAGTAGATTTGAGATGTGCCTTGTAGATAATTAAGAGAGCAGATAGCATGGGACCAGACAAGGAAGGTTTCTGGGCACTTTAAGACAGTCTTCCTGTCCTTCCCATTCAATTCTGTATATTCTATAAGTTTCTTAGAAGCAGAAACTTTGAATTACTTTTCAAAACATGAATAATCCTGTATCTCTGGAATCAAAAAGCTATATGAATTGATCCTAAGGGAAAAAAAAGGGGGGGGCAGGTAAAAAGCACTCTTTATTCAAGCAGATTTTGAATAGTACCTGCATAATACTTCTGGCTAAAGTTTTGGTGATGGACTCAGTCATTACAGTGCCTCATTTTTTCTCTTTCCCAAACTAATGATATGATCAAGAAATTTTGATTCTCATGTTGCCTGTAAGAAAAAGTGATATAGCCCATTCCAACCATTTTTTTAAAAACTCTGAGAATATCAGTGTCTTATTGTTACACAGGGAATAGAAAGAGTCACAAAAATGAAAGTTCTTCTTTCTGTGTTCAATTTTGAGACAACTGAAAGTGGACACAGTGGGAAATGTAATAAAAAATTCTATTAACTCTTTTGAGCCTCGAAAGATTAAATTTTTCAGTAGACCATCAGTTGAACACATTTAGATTATTGTCTATGAACTCCCTATTGTACTTTTTTTTTTCCAAATTGGAAGTTTGTTGTGTCTCTGTTTGCATTTTCTTTTTAATTTTTGAGTGATGTGCTAAAAAGAAGAGCATTGGGGGGAAATCAATAAAACATAATTATTGTTTTGAACTATCCAAACGAATCCTGGGATTTTAAACAAATGACTCAGATTCTTTGAACATCAATTTTCTAATGTGTAATAAAAAACTGAACAAAATAGTTGTATATCATTGTAAGGTGGAAAATCATCTTATCTACTTTTATTTTGTTAGAATAAATTTTTTTAATGTTATTCCTCTGTTGTTTATACCACATGCAATGAAATTCCTACATATACATCTCTCTAATATACTGAGGAATCTCAACCTCCCTGAACCAAAATTTTATTAACATATTATTCCATATAGACACATGGAAGTTTCTGTGTCAGTATGCTGACTTGTCCACGAATCTGGCACAGGGAACTGACTCAGTATAGTCTAGTATGTCCCACCCTGGCTTTTGATGCACAGTAAAGATGCCTTTTCTCATCCTACATCAGCCCAGGAACTGAGGGCTTCTGTTCAATTATCTTGAGTCAACAGCACTGATGTTAAGTGTACTTATTTCCATCAGTACTTCCCCACGACTCCTTTCAACTCAAGGAGAGCTCACTGTCCCCTCCTCCCAGGGATGGGCCTCTTCACCAAGCCCACTAGTCATTGTCAACAGGAGAATGTGCAAGATTGAATGAAACTTTACTTACCAAGTAAACACTTGGTGGAGGAAACAAGCATTCATCAGAGAAGGCTACCAGCAGGTGAAGACTGGACAGTGGAGGGAGTTCTACTGTCTCCCGAAGTCCATAGATTTTGGCAGTTATTGGACACAACTGAGTGACTGAACTGAACATTTTGTCTATTTAACCAACCATTGCCAACCAACATTCATTCATGCAAATCATCTAGCTGGGTAAGGTCTGAAATACTGTGGCAGCAGCTACATCTTCAATTGTTTATGCCTGCTATGAACCAGCTTTTACTGATAGGATGACTAATATTTGGTATAAATTGCCCCATATTTCTCACTTAGAATGGCTATTAACATTACCTTCATGGAATATTTTGAAACTGCAAGATTGCCTCAATGAGCATAAGTTCCCAGAAAATCTATACAAATTTATGGCTCCCTGGAATGTTATAATAGTATGTGAGCTTCAGAATAGAAAACCAAGTTTTCGAGACCATAAACATATCATCAGAGAATATGATCTCATTTGCTATTTTGGAAAATTAGTCCATGTCTTAGATTCTGAGATCTAGTTCCCTTTTTTCACCAAAATTTCTTGATCTAATAAGAAAGACAGCTTGTAAACAATTATTTTGGGTGTTGAAGCACTGGCCTTGCTCATTCAGCTTTGAAATGGTCAGCAATATACAATAACTACTGGAAGAGTGATCCTAAGATTCCCTAAAGATCACCTGGTCCTCTTTGAACTCTACCTACATTAGTCACAGTTATTAGGACCAGGGAGACTAATACATAGGCAGGGCTAAGATATAGCATGTATATCTCTTAATACTTTTTTTCTGACAAAGTGATTTTATGCTAGGAATAGAAAGATGATCCTTAGGAAACATGTTAATATAATAATGTGTCACCATTTTTTTCTACTGAAAAGTGCACATTGTTGATGAAAGAAATCATGGAAGATCTATATAAGTGAAGACATATACTATGTTTAATGATGGAAAGACACACATGGTGAAGATGTCAATTCTTCCTATACTGATACACAGATTTAATACAATTCATGTCAAAACCCCAGCAATTTTCTGTGGACATAAACAAGATTGTTCTAAACTTTGTATAGAAATGCCAAGGATTTACAATAGCTAAAACAATTTTTAAAAGGAAATATAAAGAAAGAGGAAATCATAAAGAAAGAGGAAATCAGCCTACCCCATTCCAAGAATTATTATATAGCTACACTAGTTGTGGGAGTTTATCACTAAATTGTGCTCAACTCTTGTGACCCCATGGACTGTAGCCTGCCAGGCTTCTCTGTCCATGGGATTTCCAGGCAAGAATACTGGAGTGGGTTGCCATTGCCTTCTCCAGGGGATCTGCCCAATCCAGGGATCGAACCCAGGCCTCCTGCATTGCAGGTAGATTCTTTACTGGCTGAGCTACAAGGGAAGCCCAGTAGACTGTGGAATTGATAGAGGAATTGGCAGAGGAGTAAACAAAGACATCAATGGAGCAGAATTTAAAAATTCAGAAATAGCCTTTCCCTTGTCCGGGGGATCTTCCCAACCCAGGGATTGAACCTGAGTCCCACATTGCAGCCAAGTTCTTTACCATCTGAGCCACCAGGGAAGCCCATATACTCTTAATAATTTGAGTTAAAAGAGAGATACTCCTGAATCAATCAGATAATGGTAGTCTTTTTTTTTTGTTCATTGTTGTTGGTTGTTTCTTTTTTCTTTTGGTTTTTATTTTTTATTATTACTTTATTTTAGTATTGGAGTGTAATTGCTTTACAATATTTGTTAGTTCCTGCTCTACAACCAAGTGAACCAGCTATATGTATTCTCCTCCCTCCTGTGCTTCCCTCTGACCTTACTCCCTCCCCTCATCACACCCCTCTAGGTCATCACAGAGCACTCAGCTGAGCTCTCTGTGCTATACACAGCAGCTTTCCACTAGCTACCTATTTTGCACATAGTAATGTATATTTGTCAATACTAATCTCCCAGTTCATCCCATCTCTCCTTCCTCCGCTGTGTCCACATGTCGGTTCTCTAACCACATTCCTCATACTCAAGCAGAGAAAGCCAGAGTAATAGAAAACAAAGAAAAGAGGAGAGATCAGAGACCTTGGTGGGTTAGGACCAAGAAAGAAAGAAAGGGAGAGAAAAACCGGAAGAAGAAGAATGATTGACTTTTCGTTTCTGTAAGTTCCAGCTGCCTCTGGTTCCAGCTGCCTCATTCATTCCAATTAACCCATTTTATCTTTGAGCTAATTGTAAAGTGTGTCTTGTTGTTGTCCCAGGCTACCAGCAACCGCTTACAAAGACAGATACACAACTTAGAAATAATTCAGCAGACTAAACAGTTCAAAGATAATAATGCGCTGAGGTTTGCTGAGAATTTCAGGTTTGCAAGACAAGCCTTCATGCTTCTGTATGGGAAATGACAGAACAGCAATTTCCTAGGCAATAACAGAAGGCAAAGGTACATGCCTTTCAAATTTAGAATAAAATTTAGAATTCTGAGATGGCATACATGAGGCAATAAACACTAGTGCCTTATGGACACCAGCCAAAGGGGGAGCTTGGTGTTCCTAAGAGTCTCACTGGCCAGGACTACACACCAACTCTAAGGCTAAATCATCCAGGGCAAGTCACTTAACCTCTTCAACTTTTAATTAGTTATATGGAAATAACAACAACAGCTGTTCCACAGGAGACCTGTAATGATTAACATACAGCATAGCACTCTAAATGATGTGCCGAACATTCAAAGTGCTTTAGTGGTGTTAACTTTGGTTTTATTTTAGTTTTTATTATCTGTCACTTAGAAAAGTTTTAGGGAAGGTCTATAGAGGAAGACCAGGCTTCCCTGCTGGTTCAGTGGCAAAGAATCCCCCTGCCAATGCATGAAATCCCTGGGCTGGGAAGATCCCCTGGAGAAGGAAATGGCCACCCACTCCATTATTCTTGACTGGGAAAGTCCATGGACAGAGGAGCCTGGTGGGCGGCAGTCCATAGGGTCGCAAGAGTGATGGGTACAGCAACAACAACATAGAAGAAGACACTAAACTGCCATTTGTCAAAACCTTACAAATGTATAAGATTTTCTTTGTCACTTGAGGCCCTTGAGGTCACATGAACTCGGAGCAAAAAAAAAAAGCCCAAGTTCAAAATTCCACATGATTGTGTTTGAACTATTTTAGTGATTTGCTCAATGCCAACTTTTCAGAATATGAAGTTATTAATGTGTAAAAGGAAAGTGATGATTTGGCCGTCAGAGATGAATAATTGGAATGAACAGATAAAATGCACATTAAATGATTTACAAAGTTTTAAACACTATAATAAATATGCGTGATTATTATTCATAATTTCTGGCTCCCTAAGGTAGTGGAAATAGCTTTGAAATTCCACTCTGACAATCTAATACCTTTCCTCTACACTTGCTTGCAAAATATAACTTCTCAGCCATTGTTTGGTTTATGACATACAATCTGCATTAGCAGAAGTCAGAACACCAATTAGTTATATTTATTGAATAGCTGTTTGCTAACTGACCTCAGGAAACTTATGGAGTTTAAGAGTGCGAGGTAAGATATCAAAATGTACTGGCTTGATTTAAAGAATATAATTGTTTTAAAGATATAATAACTGGTAGGTATTCTATTAAAAGTGAAATAGTCACATAAATGCAATTGATTTTAAAATAGTTAATTAAATTAAGCATAGGCATTTAACTCATCTACCCCAAGTCCCCAAACTGTGAAGCGATGGAAATCAAGGTTTCCATTTGTTACAGTTCACTGCTGTGAGCTTTCTTGCAGTCTCTGGCAAACCAAATGAAATGAATAGCAGTTATATATTCAAGGTCCCTACCTTTTATTCTTTAAAGCTCATCAATATGTAAGCCCCCAGGGATTTGGCTTTCCTATTTTGTACACCAGGCCTTCACTCATGTGAGGATCACAGTTCGGTGAGTTATGTAAAAGATGCCTGCTATCATTCTCTATCCTACCCTCTCAAAAAAGAGGATAACCTGAAAAAATGCTTAGAATATAAATGGAGGGAGAAATAGTAAGAGTAATAAGCCATGAAGAAAGCTTAAGGTGTGGCAGAAAGATACAGATATAAGTGGATATATCTTATATATATACATATATATATAATAGAATATTTTAAGATGTTGGAACTATTTTATGTTGTAGATGAAATTCTATAACTTGGAAAACAGATAACATTCCGGACTAAAACTGACTTGAGGAGAAAGAACTTCAAAAAGATTTTGTATAAAATTCTAAATTACAATTTCCAGTCACTTCTCACTGATTCAGACCACCTCCCAATATCTACTAGAATTGTTACTGAATCAAACATGGCTCCACTTACCCAATTTACTAACACTGGTCTATGGTGAAAGAAAACACTGTATTTGTTGTAGGTGCCAAGTAAGGACTACAGAGCAGCTCATGCTCAAAACCCCAAACTTCTCAGTGGGTTTTAGGGAAGCATTTTTAAAGGCAAGTTAGAGAAAGGAGTCACAGGCTGTATGATCAGCTGATGCACAGTCCTCTGATTAATTGATCATGAGATAACAGAGTGGTGTCATAGGAGTTATCCTCATCAATCCAGAGGCTCCAGGGAGTCTGGGGACTGCTACTCATGGTCACTGAGTAATTAACTTCTTCCATTTGGTGGGGTTTTAACGTCTATAAAATAACTGGGAAATGTGCATCAGATACTGTTATCTCTGTGATTCAGGGAGGAACCACAGCTGCTCTGACGGCCATGTGACTGCTTCGCTGTTTTAGTCCTTGTCACTTCTCCTGGTAGTTGTTACCACTTGCCTTTTTTTGTCACTACATGTTTCCATCCTTTCAGTCATTGATTCTTGAGCCGGGCTTTTGTGACTCAGAGCAGGTTTCTCAAGATGAGAGTTTTTTGTTTTTGTTTTTTAACAAACAAGGGACAGGCAGAGGATATGGGGTACGTGGAAGGGGCGGGGTCTGTTGTAGGAAGGCCCGGTAGAGTCCTACTCATTTACATAATGAATCATCACGTCCGTATTCTGGACCAAGTGCCAACTCCTCTCCATCTTGATGCTCTTTACATCCATAGCCCTTGCTAGTCTAGTTTGCTTTGTGTGTATAACCTGTAGAGAAGGTAGCTTCTTCAAACATTAACTTATTCATATGCAAATATCTAGCATTTATTAAGGGGTTTGGGATTTTATAGATACTCAATAAAGATTGTGAAATAAATGACTGAATAAACAAATTAATGGAAAATAGATAAATGGATGGGTGGATAAATGGGCAGATGGATAGATGGATGAACAAGCAGATGATTGTATGAGTTTTGATCAAACTGAACTGTTCTGTTTTCATGAAAATCAACACATAAAGCATTAAAAATATATCCCCAGCACTCTAATTTTATTAAAATTTCTTCTATTTTTATTAAAGATTTCTTCATAATCTACTTTATTTTTTCTTCAATTCAGGATATTAGGACAAATCTTTCTCCTTCAAGTTATGAAAGAAGGAATTGGGAAAAGCACTGTTTTTTTAATTCAAGAAATATTGAACAGCCTACAAAGCCCCTACACAAAGAGAAAGGAGATCAATGGATGCTATCATCAGTGCACTTAAACATAGCTTCTAAAAATGAGACACTGATGAAAAGGCATTTAAAAGCTGTTCCCTTTACGCCATTCTAAAATAGTTGATGTTATTTCATTTTTTTTTTCTCCTCTGAGCTTTCAAAATACTCATGCTGAGATACTGAGATTGTATTCAGTTTGTGAAATTAGTGACATAAAGCTTCTCCAGCCACCCTTATTATCTCGCACAAAGATGCTAAACCAGAATTGAAATCCTATTATATATATTGCATTAAATTGGTTCCCAGCGGGGCATCTTAATTAAGATGTGCTTATTACCTGGGTCCAGATTAAGTGGCATGGACTGTACCACAGTCTGTATAATCAGACAGAGAGCAGGGTTAGCCCAGGCCCCGATTTGCTAACGAAGGCAATGGCCCATCGCCTTCATGGTACAGTTGTGGTGGGGACTCTAATACCAGGCCAGACACTGCTTTAATTTAATGCGAAGAATGCACATAACCCTATTGCCCTTTCTTATGTAAATACTTGTAGGTTTTAAAGCATCACTCTCCTAAAGAGAAATTGCATCAGGCCTGTAATGTGGCTCTTCTACAAAGCCTGGAAAATTTTAATTTTTTTTTCCTATTTTGGCTCCTCCTCTCTCATTTCTGTTATACCCCCACTCAAATACCCATGACATCACATCCTGCCTACCCCACGTACACCCTCTTCTAATAAGTCTTCACCTCCCATCTCAATCTTTTGAGAATCCCCAGAGCATCAAATCTTTGATAGACCAGGAAGTTACTTATGATACTCTCCAAGGTTCAACATTGGCTAAGAGATTGAGCTCCAGAGTTACAAGAGGATTTTTGTATGTCTTTTGTGATCAGAGAAGGAAAAAGGTTTCTGTCTTGACCATAAGTAAGTAAGTAAGTGAAGTCGCTCAGTCGTGTCCAACCCTTTGGGACCCCATGGACTGTAGCCTGTCACCTATCAGGCTTCTCCATCCATGGGATTTTCCAGGCAAGAGTGTTGGAGTGGATTGCCATTTCCTTCTCCAGGGGATCTTCCTGACCCAGGAATCGAACCTGGGTCTCCCACATTGCAGGCAGACGCTTTACCATCTGAGTCACCAGGGAAGCCATACAGCCATGTATCAAGTAGCTTTGCAATGTCTCCTTCATTTGTTTCACTTACCCAAAAAAAAGTTATTTTAATTTTGATATGCACTCGATGCAAAGTAAAGGAGGAGCTATTCCACTTGACTATAAAAAGCAGGGAAAATATTAACTGATAATAGTAGCAGGAGGCTTTCTCACCCAGGTAAATGCCCCCTGGTTCATCCTCACTGACCTGTGAGCAAAATCTTATTGAGTGCCCTAGTTTTCCTTATTCTTGAGTGCCTAGGAAACTCACTTGTGAGTTAAATATTCAGCTGGGTAGCAAAGATTCTATGAAACAGTCCGTCAAACACCTTTAAAATCCGAATTGCTGTAAGAGCCAGCATAGTTACATAAATATTTGATGAAAGGGACTCAGTTATTGGTGCTGCAATAATTATACAAATTGTAATGGTAATCCTCACTATCAATAATACCTTTAGAGGAAATGGTATTATATACTTCACTCAGAGAGAATAATAACAATATTAACACGGTACTGACATTGGCAAGCCAATATCTCCCAAGCTGGGCTCACTTGGCAACCAGGACAGCAAGAAAGCTTAGCAAACACATATTTTTTGGCTGTCGTTCAGTTACTGGAGTGTCAGAGAATATTTGGCGCTTAATGCTATGCAATGTGTTGTTCCCGTTTGATTGTTGTATACTATATAAGCCTTGGAGCATGACGTGAAGTAATTTAACAACTGGAATAACAGGCATTTGGGACAAAACTAATTTCATAGGAAGGCTGATCACAGACACTCAACTTGTTCATAAAAATGTTACCTTGTCATATAATACAAAGTTGAAGATCAAGCAACAGAAGGAGAAAAAAAGCCAGTTATGTCCCTTGATTCTTATGACGCAAAGGCTGTTTTCACGATGATGTTATCTTACCTGTAGATATCAAGATGTGCTTGGGTCTTACCTTGTCTGTCTCCAGTTTGAAAGAAATGGGCAGTCAGGTTAGTAAGTTTGCCTGGGTTCTAATAAGCTCTTCTAGACTCTGACATGGCAGCAGAGCTTTTCACTTCTACTTGGTGCTGAAATCGTCTCATCAATGTATCAGACATGGTACAAAGACTTAGGAGAACAGCAATGAACAAGGCAGAGTATGGACCACTGCTGAAGACTGGAGTCCGTTTTCTTTTCCTGGATCGCTTGACAGGTATATTCTCAGGAGGCACTCTCCACGGCACTACCATACTTCTACAGCCGCCCCCCTCCCCTTATTATGTATTAAGAGGAGGCTTTGTCTTATCATTTCCCAGCTTCACCCACTCTGCCGCTGCTCTTCAGCATCGTGCCTTCTCTCCACCAACTGCGATGCTTCTGTCAGTTACTCTTCAGTGTTAACGGAACTGTGGCATCGATAGAATCCTGCAATTTCTGCCAAGAGCAGAGCAGAGGACTGAGTGTGGGAAAAAGCTACACTTCCCTTTACTGACTATCTTTTTTCTTCTCCTTCTCTAAAGCCCAGCCAGTATTTCAGAATAGAGTGAACTCTTGGGTGTAAGACCTCCAAGGACCCATTTCCAAAAACGGTATGAAATTATCTTATACCCACTGCTCACTGTACTCACTCACAGTAACCTAATTCATGCCACCATCATCCTTCACCTGCACTGATGTGATCAAGTTCAGTCTTCTCACTTCTCTGCTTGCATCCCTACTCTTGATGGTCCATCCAACACATCAAGCTAATACTTCACTTGCTGTAAATCAACCTAAGGCCAGGTACCTATGCCCTAAGGCCCACTGGAATAATTAAAACTAGCCAATCCTAAGCTATTTACCCTGCTCTGCTCTGCCTTGCTTTTCCTGCAGAAACCTCAATAAATGCTTCTGGCCTTGGCTTTCTCCTTGCTCCTCCTTGGATCTGACCAAAATTGGTCAGTCATAGTTTTTACTTTCAGTGGCATTGATCATTTTGTGTTGGTAGGCCATCACTTATAGACATTAAAATACCTGAGTATAATTTTAATATAAGGGTCATTTGGAATTATAGTGCCCAGTTCAGAGCAGGGGTTTGAAAGGGTTCCTTAATGAACTAGACCACATACAAACTTGCCCATGAGTTGATCAGGAAAATAAAACAAAGGTGCTCTAAGTTGACCTGGGATATATAGTTCTTTTGCTGTGACCATTGAGGAAAACCACTTTTCAGGAGAGGAAATGGACATGTCATATTCATGTGTAACTAATAATATTGGATTGCAGAAGTCTGTTTTCACATGCTTTTAGGTCAGTTCTGCCAATATGCCTTTGCCAGGTACATTAAGAGCGAATTCCTGCTCTCTGGATCATGAACTTCATTTCCCATATCTGCTTTTTTCCTTTTAATAGTCCCTTTCTGTGGCCCATTGATTCCACTTTTGACATTTTAAAATAAGATAGGGGAAAAAAACCCAGGAATGAGTTCTCTTCCCTAGTCATCAAGTCTTTCAGATGACTGATGGAAGGACAGAACTATTCATATGTGCCTGGCAGAAATCAGGTTTGTGCTCCAAGAATTAGAAGATTGAAAGTCATGAGGGCCCCTGTGATTCATGAGAGAAGGTGGTAGGTGCTTGGATGAGTGATTATAAAGAAGTGGGGGAATGTGAAGGCAGGGACTGGGGGATTGGGTACTGTGGAAATCTTTAAGGACTGAGTGCTTACAAAATATTAAATACACTTTTAACAAGTCATTTTGAATAAAACCTACTTCCTGCCAATACTACAGGACTTCTGTCAACCAGAATATTATTCTTAGTTCATTTGTAACTTGGGAAAAGAAGTAGAATTTAATTAGACAGGAGGAGCCATGTCTGGACAGCACTAAGCACTTTTTATATTGCTGATGCTTCCTATTAGCTTTTAAAAAAACTGCATGGCAATCTAGCTTGACAGATGTTCTAACAGAGATGGATATGACATTACATCGCAGGTTTTGTTGTGGTTGCTGTTTTAGATGAATACAGACGCAGTTCTCTGTGTCTGATAGCCTAAACTTTTAGTATTCTGTGATTTAGGGAATTTCATAATAAGGTAGACCCAATTTTATTTAAGACTTTCAAGCAGTTTATCTTACACCTTTTTAAATCATGAACACATGGTACAGGGGTTTCACCTGAAACATGGACTTCTTGACAATGGACAAGACTAGATAAAATGAAGATTCAACCAAAAAGATCTAAGGAAAGGTAGACTTCATAAGCCTGGGGTTGAACCACTGAGCAGCTGTCCCTCAGAAAGAGGCTCTGTGTTGGAGAGAAGGTTTATTGGGAATGGGTTTCAAGAAATAACACCTGTTAGAAAGTGAGAGAGGCAGAAATGAGCAGAGAGAGACGTTGGCTGACAACCAAGTTGCAACCACAGTCTATCCTACAGGGAGTTCTGAAACCAGACTGGTTTAGAGTTAACCATAACTGCCTTTAGAGTTGGAGAAGGCAATGACATCCCACTCCAGTACTCTTGCCTGGAAAAATCCCATGGACGGAAGAGCCTGGTAGGCTTCTGTCCATGGGGTTGTGAAGAGTCAGACATGGCTGAGCGACTTCACTTTCACTTTTCACTTTCATGCATTGGAGAAGGAAATGGCAACCCATTCCAGTGTTCTTGCCTGGAGAATCCCAGGGACAGCAGAGCCTGGTGGGCTGCCATCTATGGGGCTGCACAGAGTCAGACACGACTGATGTGACTTAGCAGTAACAGTAGCCTTCAGAGTTAGCCCTTTAAAGTTGTCCCACATTGAGTCAAGATAACTGCTGGGCCTTTATATATGCAAATCAGCCAGATATTACCTGTGGCTGAAACAGTGCCCAGTGAGAGACAGCTGTGAGCACGTTGAAGCCAATATTGCCAGAAGTTGGACAATGAATTCTTCTACCCTAAAAAGGATCTGAGCAAAGTACCATAGTATCTACTATACTGAGCCTGGATCTGGACATTCAGAGCCATCGAAGGGAGTGAAATCGGAGTGCATATAGAAAGATTAGTTTCAAATATGGGGAAGTAAACTTCTAAGCCACTGATGAAACCCAAATAGGCCTCATGCAGGGAGAGTGAAAAGTCTAGCTTTTGGAATAAGGGAGATATACTCATGAAATCTTTATCAAGGTGAAAGGAGGTGATTTACAAAGAGCAACAGTCTGATTGTAAGACTTCTAAGTGCCAGTTTCCTGAAGTTGTTTTACCGGGCATAGAGGATGGAAAAAAAGCTGGGATGAAAAACTGACATTTCATCCCTAAAACAATGAAGACTGATTTCATTCCAAAAAGTTAAAGTTTTTTTTTTTTCTTTACAAATAAGTATCCCCATCTTGAAACTAAAAGAAAAAGTGGATGGAGGATCAACTTTGATAAAGGAAGCAAAACTTTCTAGGGCATGAAAACCCTTCGTTTTAAGGGTTTATTTAGACCAAAGTTTCCATTTTGGACCAGGTAATTTGTTTGGGGGAGGTTGGGGAGTGCTGTTCTGTGCATTGTAGGATGTTTAGCAGAACCCCTGGCCCCTCCTTCAGATATGTGTGCACATGTGCACTCAGTCATGCCCCACTCTTTATGACCCCATGGACGGGAGCCCGCCAGACTTCTCTGTCCCTGGAACTTTCCAGGCAAGAATACTGGAGTGGGTTGCCATTTCCTTCTCCAGGGCATCTTCCCGTCCCAGGGATCAAGTCTGTGTCTTTTGCATCTCCTGCCTTGCAGGTGGATTCTTTACCACTAGCGCCACCTGGGAAGCCTGGTGTCAACAGCTCATCCTCCGCAGTCGTGGCAACCAAAAATGTCTAGACACTGTTGAACCACTAGGGGAGTGTGTGTGTGTGTGTGTGTGTGTGTGTGTGCTTGTGAACGTGTGTATGCATATGTGTGTATGTATTGGAGGAGGTGGGTATGGGGCAAAAATGCTACACCTAAGAATCGTTGGTCTAAATAATTCTATTTCTTTTTAGTTAGGGTTACTGACTATCCCAGTTTGCCCAGGGCTGAGGGATTTCTCTGGATGTGAGAAATCTAGTTCTAAAACTGGGCAAGTTCCAGGCAAACAGTTCAAGCTGGTCACACTAATATAGCTCTGTTCTTGGGTACAGTGTGTTGGACCACACAAAATACATTGTTACACCAGTTTACATAACACACAGCACAATTGCCTCTCAGGTATTGTCCTTTGAACCTGAAATGTGCTTCTAATATCTTCAGGACCATATTGGAATGACAAGCTCCAATTAACAAAAGTGAATTCCGTGTAATTTTAGCTAATCTGGTAAAAGAGATTTTGCTGAAACTTGATCATGTATGAAAATGAATAATATTGTTTTTATTTACAATGGAAGTATGAGTTCCAAGTAAAATGTCATTGTATTTAATAGGCCTGAAGAGAGAATAGTTTTCATGAATAAGTGTTAATGTTCAGGTCCAAGTATTTAAATAAAAATAAAGCCTAGTGATTTATAATTGAATTTTCAGCAGAGGTTTCTCAAACAAATCACATTATTTATACACTCCATTCATTTGCCCCAGTAAATTGAGGAAGTTAAAGAGAAGATGATTTACTCATGGGATACTCAACTAGCATTATGCTCTCAATATGTAGGCATTCTAAATATAGTAATGCAAACTAATTGAAAATTTACTAATGAGAGTGAAACTAGGTTAAATATCATCCCCATTGTTGAAAATGCGTTGTTTAATCATTAAACAAATCCTTATTGAAATCCTTTGGTTTGCTAAGGACATTGTTAAGTGTTGAGGAGAGAAAAAAATCGATAATACTTTCTCTACAAGACAGCAGTCTTGATGGGTACCAATGGACCACCAATTGCTATTCATTATGATATGAATACAGATTACTAATAATAACAATTAACTCATTGATCACTATGTATCAAGCATTATGTTTAATACATTTGTATATTTTTATTAATAACCACAACAAGCTTATAAACTGGTATGAATAATAGTTTGATTTTAAATTTTAAATTATATATACATATTTGTGGGGAAGCAGAGCTAAAAAAGAGATTTTCTTAAACTGATGTATTTATTTCTATTGAAGTATAGTTGATTTACAATGTTGTTAGTCTCAGGTGTACAGCTAAATGATTCAGTTATACATGTCCCTACAAACACACACACACACACACACACACACACACACACACACATATATATGTGTGTATATGTGTATATTCTTTCACTAGTGGTAAAGAACCTGCCTGCCAGTGCAGGAGAATTATGAGACATAGGTTCGATCCCTGAGTCAGCGATGTCCCCTAGAGCAGGGCATGATCCCCACTCCAGTATTCTTGCCTGGGAGAATCCCATGAACAGAGGAGCCTGGTGGGCTGTAGTCCGTGGGGTTGCAAAGAGTCAAACATGACTAAAGCAGCTTAGCACACAAGGGTCTTTCTTATACAGTCAATTGAAATGATGTTGGGCAGAAAGCAAAGAAAATCCTCCATGGGCACTAAAACTTCTCCACCTTCTTGTTCCTTGAAAAGCAAAGACATGCCTAAAATCTAAAAATATAAAACTTCCCATGAGCTCCCTTCCTATACTCATCTGAATATTGAGACCCTATATTTAGAACACTATTTGTTGCTTGGATTTTATTTAGTATTTGAATGTAGGTATTGTCTTGAATGGGCTTCCCTGATGGGGAATATTATCTTGAATATTCCTGAAGGTGAGCAGAATTTTTTTTGCTTCTCTCAGCTCCTCAGCCAGGTCTTCATAAGTGAGGGAGAGAAGTGAACCTTTCTTCTTGTTTTATGAGTTTATTGTTCATAAAACATATGTTCAGAATAGATTTTCGGATGTGGAGATGAACAGGACACTGTAACCCAGCAGTTCTCTACCTTATAAGGTGCAGAAATCCTGGAACATTTGCTGGTTTTTCAAAAATTTATTTTTGTTATGGTAACAGTTAAGGTTCTAGAAGGTGTAATTTTAAGGAAAGAACATGTATGCTTAGGGAAGGAACTCGAATGAGAGCCATAGTTTGACTTAATCACTGTGTTCTGAAGTCCAGCAAAGTGAATCTCCCATGGAGGGAGCTTGACAAATCTCAACAATAATGAATTTAAATAGATTACCTGTACCACAATAGAGTCAAATGGATTATATGTAGTTGAAACTACTGCAGTTAAACTACTGTAGAACTACTTATAGTATATACACATATTGTATGTTTATGTATAAATATATGTATTTATAATCATTAGTAGTCACATGGTAGTTAGCAGCAATAGTTTAAACTACATAAAATGGTTAAAGTATGTATCAGAATATAATTTATATACATATGTAGATATACACATATACATAGTACAATATTTATAATACTCTAATATAGCCCAAAAAAGAGTCCAAAATGCAAAAAAGAGTCTGAAATGCAGTACTTGGATGCAATCTCAAAAATGACAGAATGATCTCTTTTCATTTCCAAGGCAAACCATTCAATATCTAAGTAATCCAACTCTATGCCCTGACCAGTAATGCTGAAGAAGCTGAAGTTGAACAGTTCTATGAAGACCTACAAGACCTTCTAGAACTAACACCCAAAAAAGATGTCCTTTTCATTATAGGAGACTGGAATGCAAAAGTAGGAAGTCAAGAAACACCTGGAGTAACTGGCAAATTTGGCTTTGGAGTACAGAATGAAGCAGGACAAAGGCAAATAGAGTTCTGCCAAGAGAATGCACTGGTCATAGCAAACACCGTCTTCCCACACAAGAGAAGACTCTACATGTGGACATCACCAGATGGTCGACACCGAAATCAGATGGATAATATTCTTTGCAGTCAAAGATGGAGAAGCTCTATACAGTCAGCAAAAACAAGACCGGGAGCTGACTATAGCTTGGGTCATGAACTCCTTATTGCCAAATTCAGACAGAAATTGAAGAAAGTGGAGAAAACCACTAGACCATTCAGGTATGACCTAAATCAAATCCCTTATGATTATACAGTGGAAGTGAGAAATAGATTTAAGGGACTAGATCTGATAGACAGAGTGCCTGATGAATTATGGATGGAGGAATGTGACGTACAGAAGACAGAAATCAAGACCATCCCCAAGAAAAAGAAATGCAAAAAAATAAAATGGCTGTCTGAGGAGGCCTTACAAATAGCTGTGAAAAGGAGGGAAGCAAAAAGCAAAGGAGAAAAGGAAAGATATACCCATTAAATGCAGAGTTCTAAAGAATAGCAAGGAGAGATAAGAAAGCCTTCCTCAGCGATCAATGCAAACAAATAGAGGAAAACAACAGAATGGGAAAGACTAGAGATCTCTTCAAGAAAATCAGAGATACCAAGGGCACATTTCATGCAAAGATGGGATCAATAACGGACAGAAATGGTAGGGACCTAACTGAAGCAGAAGATATTCAGGAGAGATGGCAAGAATACACAGAAGAACTGTACAAAAAAGATTGTCACAACCCAGATAGTCATGATGGTGTGATCACTCACCTAGAGCCAGACATCCTGGAATGTGAAATCAAGTGGGCCTTAGGAAGTATCACTATGAACAAAGCTAGTATAGGTGATGGAATTCCAGTTGAGCTATTTCAAATCCTGAAAGACGATGCTGTGAAAGTGCTGCAATCAATATGCCAGCAAAATTGGAAAACTCAGCAGTGGCTACAGGACTGGAAAAGATCAGTTTTCATTCCAGTTATAAGAAAGGCAATGCCAAAGAGTGCTCAAACTACTACACAATTGCACTTATTTCACATGCTAGTAAAGTAATGCTTAAAATTCTCCAAGGCAGGCTTCAACAATACATGAAGTATGAACTTCCAGATGTTNTGAACAAAGCTAGTATAGGTGATGGAATTCCAGTTGAGCTATTTCAAATCCTGAAAGACGATGCTGTGAAAGTGCTGCAATCAATATGCCAGCAAAATTGGAAAACTCAGCAGTGGCTACAGGACTGGAAAAGATCAGTTTTCATTCCAGTTATAAGAAAGGCAATGCCAAAGAGTGCTCAAACTACTACACAATTGCACTTATTTCACATGCTAGTAAAGTAATGCTTAAAATTCTCCAAGGCAGGCTTCAACAATACATGAAGTATGAACTTCCAGATGTTCAAGCTGGATTTAGAAAAGGCAGAGGAACCAGAGATCAAATTGCCAACATCTGCTGGATCATCGAAAAAGCAAGAGAGTTTCAGAAAAACATCTATTTCTGCTTTATTGACTATGCCAAAGCTTTTGACTGTGTGGATCACAATAAACTGTGGAAAATTCTGAGAGAGATGGGAATACCAGACCACCTGACCTGACTCTTGAGAAACCTGTATGCAGGTCAGGAAGCAACATTTCGAACTAGACAAGGAACAACGGACTGGTTCCAAATAGGAAAAAGAGTATGTCAAGGCTGCATATTATCACCCTGATTATTTAACTTATATGCAGAGTATATTATGAGAAACCCTGGGCTGGAGGAATCACAAGCTGGAATCAAGATTGCTGGGAGAAATATCAATAACCTCTGATACGCAGATGACACCACCCTTATGGCAGAAAGTGAAGAAGAACTAAAGAGCCTCTTGATGAAAGTGAAAGAGGAGAGTGAAAAAGTTGGCTTAAAGCTCAACATTCAGAAAACGAAGATCATGGCATCTGGTCCCATCACTTCATGGGAAATAGATAGGGAAACAGTAGAAACAGTGGCTGAATTTATTTTTCTCGGTTCCAAAATCACTGCAGATGGTGATTGCAGCCATGAAATTAAAAGACGCTTATTCCTTGGAAGGAAAGTTATGACCAACCTAGATAGCATATTGAAAAGCAGAGACATCACTTTGCTAACAAAGGTCTGTTTAGTCAAGGCTATGGTTTTTCCAGTGGTCATGTATGGATGTGAGAGCTGGACTGTGAAGAAAGCTGAGTGCCAAAGAATTGATGCTTTTGAACTGTGGTGTTGGAGAAGACTCTTGAGAGTCCTTTGGACTGCAAGGAGATCCAACCAGTTCATCCTAAAGGAGATCAGTCCTGGGTATTCTTTGGTAGGACTGATGCTAAAGCTGAAACTCCAATCCTTTGGCCACCTAATGCGAAGAGCTAACTCATTTGAAAAGACTCTGATACTGGGAAGGATTGAGGGCAGGAAGAGAAGGGCACGACAGAGGATAAGATGGTTGGATGGCATCACTGACTCGATGGACATGGGTTTGAGTAGACTCCGGGAGTTGGTGATGGACAGGGAGGCCTGGCATGCTGCGATTCATGGAGTCACAAAGAGTCGGACACGACTAAGTGACTGAACTGAACTGAACTGAATATAGCCCAGACACTGATCATAGGAAATTTGCTCCTCTATGGGAATGCGTGTCACTTCTAATGAACGACAGTGATGTGGAGCAGAACAGACATGAATCAGAGTTTCACTTAGTGTTTGATGTTTACTCATAAGTGAAGATGGTAAACCTTTTCTGCCCATCTGTGCAACCGGTTCCATGCTTGTAAAATTTAACAGCAGAAATTCTTTCCACCTCTAAACTCCTAGTACCATCCAGTCACAAGCTAATCTCCATTCATTTAGGTTTATGATGAGAAGCCAATCAGAAGTTTTACTATTTTGGCGCTTTCAAGAAAAAACTTTAAGCTTTTTGTTTTGTGCATGCTGTTGTTGTAAAAAATAGACACTTTTACATTTTCCCTAAATTCTCAGCTCTCTTCTGCAGATGGCATTCTATGTTATATTTTATAAACTCTGTTTTATTTAGTTTTTTTTGTTTAAATGCAAAATATAGTAGTAATAATTATTGGAAAACTTAAAAGATAATTATAAAGGCAGGCTTTTGATTTAAAAAATTAGAAAAGAGAATGTATCAACATCTATATGTAAAAATGTATAAAGGAAAAAAATGGCAAGAAAGCTGTTTCTTATTATGATTATTTCCCACTGGATTTCCCCTTCTTTTTAAGGCCTCCCAGTCCTTCTGTCAACTTCCGTTGAAGTGGCTGTCCCTGTCAATTGTCTGTCACTGCTTCTTGTCATTCCAAAAAAGACTAGCAAACTTTCTGAGTGACACTGTAACTTCAATCAATTTGCATTTCTGCCACAGTGTGAATTATTTTTGAAAGTTTATGCATCCTTCCTAGGCTCTTTGAGGCCTTAATTGCCTAGAATGTCACTTGATCTATAAACTTTCTGCAAGTGGTTCTGTCTGAAAAGAAGTCCGTTTGAGCTCAAAGAGAATCATCTTTCATAAAACATTTCAACACAAGTTCTAGAATCTTGTCTGCTAATGTTATTATGAGATATTGAGGTGACCTGTTGCCATGTCTGTTGAATTATTTGTTAATATTCCAGACTTACCAGAGGCAGCACAGAACCTGTGGCAGTCATTACCCNTGTCTGAAAAGAAGTCCGTTTGAGCTCAAAGAGAATCATCTTTCATAAAACATTTCAACACAAGTTCTAGAATCTTGTCTGCTAATGTTATTATGAGATATTGAGGTGACCTGTTGCCATGTCTGTTGAATTATTTGTTAATATTCCAGACTTACCAGAGGCAGCACAGAACCTGTGGCAGTCATTACCCAAATGCTGAAGGCAGGCTGGTTTCTAGTCTGGATTTACCTTTTTTTTTTTTAACTGAAGGATAATTGCCTTACAATATTGTGTTGGTTTCTACTGTACAACGTGAATCAGCTATAAGGATACATATATCCCCTCCCTAATAAGCTGCCCT
>SJYA01002742.1:2849009-2862264 GCA_006410615.1 Neotragus moschatus | reverse complement strand
ATGTATACATATATCCCCTCCTTCTTGGGCCTCTCTCCCACCCCTCCAGGTCATCACAGAGTACCAGGCTGAGCTCCCTGTGTTATACAGCAACTTCCCGCTAGATATCTGTTTTACATTTGGTAATGTATATGTTCCAGTGCTACTCTCTCAGTTCATCCCAACCTCTCCTTCACCTGCTGTATCCACAAGCTTGTTCTTTATGTCTGTATTTCTGTTGTGTGTGTGTGTGTGTGTGTGTGTGTTCAGTCATGTCTGACTCTTTGGGACCCCATAGACTAGAGCCCACCAGGCTTCTGTGTCCACGGAATTTTCTAGGCAAGAATACTAGAGTGGGTTGACATTTCTTCCTCCAGGGGGTCTTCCTGACCCAGGGATTGAACCCATGTCCCTTGTGTCTCCTGCATTGGCAGGTGGATTCTTTACCATTGTGCCACATGGGAAGCTCCTGTGTCTATTCCTTCCCTGTGAACAGGTTCATCAGTACAATTTTTCTAGATTCTGTATATGGTTGCATTAGTATACAATATTTATTTTTCTCTTTCTGACTTACTTCATTCTGTATAACAAGCTCTAGGTTCATCCACCTCAGTTCAACTGATTCAAAATTGCTCCTGTTTATAGCTGAGTAATAGTCCAACGCAATTCATGGGGTTGCAAAGAGTCGGACATGACTGAGTGACTGAACTGAACTGAACTGAATAGTCCATCGTATGTATGTGCCGCAACCACTTTATCCATTCGTTTGTCGATGGACATCTAGACTGCTTCCCCTGTAAATAGTGTTATTATAAATAGTAATGATTACTATTGTAAATAGTGCTACAGCTATTGTAAATAGTGCTGCAACGAATGATGAAGTACATATGTCTTTTTGAATTACGATTTTCTCAGGTTGTATACCCAGTAGTGGGATTGTGGGGTCATATGGTTTACCAAGCCTCTGATCCCAGGTATTTCACATCAGCTCCATCCACTTAGGTGCACTTTGTAAGAGCAGAGATTGAAAGCATCTAACTCCTAAGCTTACTGTGTTGAGTAATCACAATCGTACTTCATGCTTCATCCTTCCTTCGATGCCTGTTTCTGGAAAAACTTTAAGGGATACCTCTTAGGGAGCTCAAAACCCGAAGTTCTGAGTGTGAGTCAGGTTGTGGTGATGGAAAAGCCTGGCTATTGCTAGCAAGTCCTGATTTTAAAGATTCTCTTCATTTTCTCGATATAACATGCATCCTCCTCAGACTATGCCATTTTCTGCCTTTATCTTTTGCTCTTCCTCCCCCACTCCCTTCCTTGTTCTCCTGTTTCTTCCATCCTTTCTTCCAAGCACGTGCTTCAGAAAATGAGACCTGGAACTGACGTAAAACGATGATGGGTGGATGTTTGCAATTTTGCAGATGAAGAAACTGAGATACAGAGAGATCTAGGAACTTACCCAAGTTTACTCAGCTAAGAAATGTCAGGTCTGGGCATCTCTTCTCCTCCGGGCCACTCTGTAACAGCATTTCATGGCCTTCCTATTAGTTTCCCTGATCGAATGGCACTAAGTCTGCACTTTGGTTTCTCTCCTAGGGAAGGGCTGATTCCAGGTCTAATAGCAGCTATCAACATTCTCATGCAAGGTCTTTCTAAAATGTGTGAATAGCTTTGAGATTAATTTCTTTTAACGCAAACTTAAACTAGCTTTTCTATTGATGCTATGAAGAGGAAAATAGTCTTGTCCAAGGTTGATAAAGAACTGAAAAGCGAGGTTAATAATAAAAGCGGAATTAGAAGCGGTTTCAGTGGTGATATGTCATGTGCAAGCCTATAAAATAAATAGCAATTATGACATTAGAAAAATGAGTCTTTTGGAATGGGAGCTCTGTGTGACAATTTTATCTAGGTACCACTCTCCTCTGCCTTGCTTACTTGTGTCTCTTATTGACTAAATTGATGCATGACACTCCCCACCCCTGTGCTTAAGACAAAAGCTGTTTTGTCCTATAAAAACTCAATATCCAGGGACAAACCCATGCCTTTCCCAAACCACCCCCTTACATATCAGTTTAATGTATTAGCAAATACTGTCTGTATTATATTTTACTTGTGTATGGATGTGAGAGTTGGACTGTGAAGAAGGCTGAGCACCAAAGAATTGATGCCTTTGAACTGTGGTGTTGGAGAAGACTCTTGAGAGTCCCTTGGACTGCAAGGAGATCCAACCAGTCCATTCTGAAGATTAGTTCTGGGTGTTCTTTGGAAGGAATGGTGCTAAAGCTGAAACTCCAGTCCTTTGGCCACCTCATGCGAAGAGTTGACTCATTGGAAAAGACTCTGATGCTGGGAGGGATTGGGGGCAGGAGGAGAAGGGGACGACCGAGGATGAAATGGCTGGATGGCATCACTGACTCGATGGGCGTGAGTATGAGTGAACTCCGGGAGATGGTGATGGACAGGGAGGTCTGGTATGCTGCGATTCATGGGGTCGCAGAAAGTCGGACACGACTGAGCGACTGAACTGAACTGAACTGATGGACACAAACATTGCTTGTTTATTCATATTGTATCCATAACATATAATAAGAAATCCTTAGTAAATGGTATTGATATCGTTCAGAGCATAACACAAGCTAAAAGTTCTTGTTTTATGCTGTCATTCTGATTCCTTGCAACAGTCCAATTATTCGTTATCATTATTGCCGTTTTGCAGATCTGAAATAGGGGTTTGGTGAGGTGTAATGGCATGTTGACTTTTATGGTGCTATAGAGAGGAAGAGAGAGAATCTGACTCAGTTTTGCAAGGGTACCTGGTCTTAATCTTAAGTGTGTATCCCCTCACTAAATCTGTTGTTTAGAATACCCATGTTTACAGGATATGCTGGTCACTACCAGTAACAGAAAGTCATGATTAGTTTTTCCAAAGCTTGGAGACATTACCTCTGAAAAAAATTTTTTTTTAATAATTGTACTTATTTCTTTCTTTCTGGCTGCTCTGGGTCCTCACTGCTGTGCACAGACTTTCTCTAGTTGTGACGCATGAGCTTCTTCTTGCGGTGGCCTCTCTTGTTGCAGAGCCCTGGCTCTAGGGTGCTCAGGCTTCTGTAGTTGTGTTGAACTTTAGTCCCCCAGGAAGGACGGGCTTTGTGTTAATGGAAAGCCTTCTGCCTGAGCTTTCTCCATTGGATGCCTTTGTGTCATAATGGCCACCACAGGCACACCTCTGTGAGCACTGTCTAGAATACAAACACACTCATTGTTGTAAGTCATGGGACTCCAACAGTGTCTTAAAGGCCGAGGGACATTACCTCACTAACCAAGACAAAATGGACTTCCAGAGCTCAGAGATGTCAGCCCAAAATATATTTGCTTAATAGAATTCTTCCTACAGAATAGCTTTTTGGCTGCTGGATAAGATGAGAAACAGGGAAAGGAAAGGTTGGCCACATGACCCTATTGTGACAGTTGTAGGTTCATCTTCAGTTGCAATTATCATAGGCTCTGTGGCCCCCTGGGACTCTCTGGGGACCATTGGAGCCATCTCACCTTGGACATAGAACATGGGGGGCCAGGAAGTATTTCCAGTCATTCTGCTGCTAAGTTTTAAGAGCTAAGCTAAGTGCAATGCTTCTTGAGTATGGCTACATTTATTTATATATTTAGCTGTTTTGCAGCATTTGGGATCTTAGTTCCCGGACCAGAGATTGAACCCAGGCCTTCTTCTTAGGAGGCACAGAATCTTAACTACTGGACTGCCAGGAAAGTCCATGGCTCCATTATTAAACACCTTGGGGAGATTTAAAAGCAATGACAAAATTAAATGAAAATATTTGAGATAGATCCTAAGCATGTGTTTGTTTGTTGTTATGGTCTTAAATTTTCTGAACCTCTCTCAGCCCCCACCCTCCCTGTCAAATACATGGTGGGTGTCAGGCGTGGCACGGTTACTTTGCATGCCGATCACACCTTTATGTCATAGGTGTTCACCCTGTTTTGCAGATGAGGAAACTGAGGCACCGATACATTAAGTAACTCTCTCAGAGCCACTCTTGAGTAAGCGACCAAGCCCTGAATCCTGGCTTCTCAACCACAGAACTTGCTCTCTGACCCACTAGCTGTCCAGTCTAGACACACAGCAGGTACCCAGTTCTTTTCTTCCTTACTGTTTTCTGGCCTGGAGAATTCTATGGGCTGTATAGTCCATGGGGTCTCAAAGAGTCAGACGTGACTGAGTGACTTTTGGACTTCCCTCATAGCTCAGTTTGTCAGTAATCTGCCTGCCATGCAGGAGATCTGGATTCGATTCCTGGGTCAGAAAGACACCCTGGAGAAGGAAATGGCAAGCCATTCCAGTATTCTTGCCTGAATTCCATGGACAGAGGAGCCTACAGTCCATGGAGTCACAAGAGTCAGAGACAATGTGGCAGTTAAATCATCAATTCTTCTTATTTTCTTGCATGTTCTTTGGTGGAAAAAGCATTGAACTGATGGATTTTCTGTGAAACTCTGCTTTGTAGGAGCTAGTCACTTTTTTTCAAAAAATAAAAAAAATAGAGGTGAGAGATTCTTTTAGAAGGGAAAAAAGAGAGCAGAAGAGAGAATGTTATTTCATGAAAGAACTTAGGGTCTCCAGATTTCAAAGTAAGTGAAAGCTTTAAAGACCCTAATAGTGTCCTGCTCATTATATTTGATGTTCAATCACTCAGTCATATCTGACTCTTTGTGATCCTGTGGTCTGTAGCACACCAGGCTTCCCTGTCCTTCACTACCTCCCAGAGATTACTCAAATTCATGTCTGTTGTGTCAGTGATGCCATCCAGCTACCTCATGCTCTGTCGCCCACTTCTCCTTTTGCTTTCAGTCTTTCCTAGCATTAGGGTCTTTTCCACTGAGTCAGCTCTTCACATCAGGTGGCCAAAGTATCGGAGCTACAGCTTCAGCATCAGTGACTCCAATGAATATTCAGGATTAATTTTCTTTCGGATTGACTTGTTTTATTTCTTCACTGTTCAAGGAACTCTCAGGAGTCTTCTCCAGCACCACAGTTCCTATTATCTTTTCCAGATTTTTTCCCCCTTCTCCACTAAATTGTTTTTTTTTTTTAATGGGATAAAATCATCATAATTTGCACCCAAGAAAGAGCTTTGTTGTGAACAGAAAAATATTACTCTACAAGAAAACAATATCTTTGGGAGGAACATTTTTAACTAAACAAGTAGCATCAGTGATATTAGGGAACAGGGTGGTATTTCTGTCCTTGCTGTAAACATTTTGCCTGTGGTTTACAGGTGGCTATTGGTACTCTAGCAGAAGGCAATGGCATCCCACTCCAGTATTCTTACCTGGAAAATCCTATGGATGGAGGAGCCTGGTAGGCTGCAGTCCATGGGGTCACTAAGAGTCGGACATGACTGAGAGACTTCACTTTCACTTTTCACTTTCATGCATTGGAGAAGGAAATGGCAACTCACTCCAGTGTTCTTGCCTGGAGAATCCCAGGGACGGGGAAGCCTGATGGGCTGCCATCTGTGGGGTCGCACAGTCAGACATGACTGAAGTGACTTAAAAAATTGGTACTCTGTCCTGAAGCATTAGGACTGGGCTCAATGGAATTAGTC
This sequence comes from Neotragus moschatus, assembly GCA_006410615.1. NCBI lineage: Eukaryota > Metazoa > Chordata > Mammalia > Artiodactyla > Bovidae > Neotragus > Neotragus moschatus. The sequence continues at coordinate 2,856,667 of SJYA01002742.1, read as the reverse complement.
TGTGATTCTGGCATAAGAAAGCAGTATAAGGAAGCGGCAGAAAAACCCTCGAAAAAGATGGAATTTATCGAGGGTTTACCATGTGTCATATACTGTTCTATGCACCTGTCATATATCATCTAGTTTAATCTCCCTGAAACACTATGAGTAATAGTTATTATCATTCCCATTCTAAATTAAGTTAAATAATTTCCCCAGGGTCCTTTATTAAGTGACAGAGACGGAAGTTAAACCTAAGGAATTTGCCTTCAGATACTGGACTGTTATATATTATAGAAGCTTCTTAAATAGTATTTTCTAGAAAACTCTGTGTTGCTCTTAATCTTCTCCTTCATTTAATTAGCAATTGTTTCTGCATGTGTATCTTGGGCTAGAGACTGCAGAAGGAGCTGGGAATGCAGGGGAACCCTGTGAGAATCCATATCTAAAAGGAGTTCATAAAATAACATTTAGTTTAGTATTTTGAAATTTGACCTCCTCTACCAAACTGCAGAAAAACTGTAAGTTATACTAAATGCTGAACACACATTTTTTTTCTATGAGTAAATATAGAAATGAATGCAAGTGAAAATCATTCAGTTGTGTCCGACTTTTTGCAACCCCATGGACCATACAGTCCCTGGAATTCTCTAGGCCAGAATACTGGAGTGGGTAGCCTTTCCCTTCTCCAGGGGCTCTTCCCAACCCAGGGATCAAATGCAGGTCTCCTGCATTGCAGGTGGATTCTTTACTAACTGAGCCATGAGGGAAGCCCAAGAATACTGGAGTGGGTAGTCCATCTCTTCTCCAGCTGATCTTCCCGACCCAGGAATTGAATCGGGGTCTCCTGCATTGCAGGTGGATTCTTTACCAACTGAGCTACCAGGGAAGCCNATGCAGGTCTCCTGCATTGCAGGTGGATTCTTTACTAACTGAGCCATGAGGGAAGCCCAAGAATACTGGAGTGGGTAGTCCATCTCTTCTCCAGCTGATCTTCCCGACCCAGGAATTGAATCGGGGTCTCCTGCATTGCAGGTGGATTCTTTACCAACTGAGCTACCAGGGAAGCCCTTACAAATGAATGCTTGATGCCAACTTGGGAGCAGCAATGGGCATATAAAATATGCTGCTAACATATATGCCAGTGTTTTCAGCCTGGGCTGTTATTTGTTCTCTCAAATTTATTCCTCTTCTCTTTCTTAGTGAAACAACCCTTGATATGAACTACTAAACTAGTGGAAACCAATAAATTAATTACATTAGCTACTCTTCTGTGTAATGAGGTATGACCTTGTAACAACTTTTATTTAAATTAACAATAAATATAGTTTTGTGGGCAATTTCTAAGAATTCTCCTTTTAGAAAGATAGCCTACTTTTCTTTGTCTTTCCCTCCTACTGATTCTTGTATGGCAGACATGATGGCTGGTGCTCTGGGGGCCACATTGGCCTGTAAGGTGACATATTAAGAGTTGTAGAACTGCGAATTATAAGGATGCCCATCCTGATGGTCATGAAGCTCTCTAACCTCCTTTATGTGAGATTATGAGAGAGAAGAAAATTCTCCTTTTGTTCAAGTCATGGTTGTTTGCTTTTTCTTGTCCAAAGCAATTAGTCCTAACCTTAGTGATTCAGTGTTAAGATAGAAATATGCACAGCATTGCCAGAAAACAGATAACTTAAAAGATGCCTGGGAATTAGGAAAAGTTCACAAGAGGTGGGTAGAAACTTGAAGAATTAGTAAGAGTTTACCAGCATCCAAGTTGAGGAAATTCTTTCATGAATAAAGGTTCTGTTTCTAGGATTCACAGGTTATCTCTCTCTCCAGGCTCCTCCCCAATGGTGATTTTAGATCCATAATATCCATTGAAAAGTCATCCATTAAATATGCATTGCACATCCAATGAAGCAGACACAGATTCTGTGCTTAATAGAAGCTCATAGTCCTTCACAAACTGCCTCTCTAGTCTTAGGACCTGATGCTTAAGCCAACCTGTTCTTCACAAGCATTTAATGTGTTAGAGAATGACTTTTATATGCCATACTTGTTTTGCCTCCATGCTGTAACAGTTATCCAGCATTCTCTTTTCCAGTTACAAGTTCTATCAAATCTACATGCTCCTTTTCTTCCTGTTCTTCTTTACTTCTCTTCTCTTCCCCAACAATTCAGGTCATGCTGGGAAAGGTAGGTGTCTGTGGCAGGCCAAAGGTTGCTCTGTGATCCAGAACAGCTTGTCAGAATCCAGGCAGGTGGAAATGGGCACACAAGATGAGCCAGGAGGGGACTTACTTGGTGGTCCTGTGGTAAAGAATCTTTGTTCCAAAGCAAGAGACTGGAGTTGGATCCCTGGTTGGGAACTAACATCCCACATGCTGCAGGGCAACTAAACACACACAACATAAAGATTCCCCCGTGTTGCAACTAAGACCTGATGCAGCCAAAATAACTAAGAATAAAATAAATAATAAAAATGAGCCAGGAATATCTGGTCATACCAAAAAGTAAGGAAGTATTCATGGTGATGGTAATTTCAAAAGAACACAGGAGACTTTTTGAAGGGGAAACTGGAGAATCAAAATAGATAATAACAGTAGCAATTACAACCCACTGAATAAAATATGAAATAACATCTAGGCTTGTATACAAATGAATGGACATATTGAAAGTTATGTGAAAATTGGGTATATTCATAGTTTCAAAGTAGTTCTCTATAAGATATATATTAATTGTAATGGGGAAACTGAGCATTTTTTAATGGAAAAGGCTGCTAGCAACTGTCTATACCCAGTGATCCAAGTGAACATCAGCCAGCAGTGAGACAGAAAACTTAGGCATCATGTGATGGAATGTAATGAGAAGAAGCCAACATCAGTTTTGGTGCACTCTTGCCATAGATGCATAGCCTGAACCTAATCGTAAGAAGCTATCAAATCAACTCAAATTGAAGGACATTATCCAGAATTCCTGGCTTGCAATCTTCAAAAGTAACAAGGTTGTCAAAGAGCAAGATAAAGCAGAAGAATGGATTTAGGGTAAAGAGAATAAGAGGACAGTCAGTTCAGTTGCTCAGCTGTGTCCACCTCTTTATGACCCCATGGACCACAGCACGCCAGGCTTCCCTGTCCTTCACCAACTGCCAGAGTTTGCTCAAACTCATGTCCATCAAGTCAGTGATGCCATCCATCCATCTCATCTCCTCTGTCATCCCCCTCTCCTCCTGCCTTCGATCTTTCCCAGCATCAGGGTCTTTTCCAATGAGCCAATTCTTCTCATCAGGTGGCCAAAGTATTGGAGTTTCAGCTTCAGCATCATTCCTTCCAATCACTATTCAGAACTGATTTCCTTTAGGATTGACTGGTTTGATCTCCTTGCCACTCAAGGGACCATCAAGAGTGTTCTTCAACACCACAGTTCAAAATCCTCAGTTTTTTCAGCACTCAGCTTTCTTTATGAGAACTGAATTCTAGGCTGGTTCCCTCTGCTCTAAGATTACCTTTGAATCTACTAGCCACACTTGAATTGAGTCTGAGGATTCAATGGTACTGTTGGACCAGTGTTAATTTTCTGATGTAGATGATTGTACTGTGTTCTTGGAAAAGAATGTGCTTATTGTAGGAAATGCACATGAAGATGTTTGCAGGTGATAGATATTTAAACAACAAGTATGTAATTTTAGGGAAAAAAAATATCCACAAAGTGTGTGCACAACTTTTATGCAAGTCCAATATTGTTTTAAAATGACATAAATAGATAAAAGGGAAAATAAAGTGGTTGCAGGTCTCTCCCTGGTTCTTTTTTCACCCATCCTAATGCTGACTCTCCTCCTGCCACAAGTCTCTGAACCGGAGACCAGCACATAGTTTAAGAGAGTAAGCTCTAAATTCAGGTTGAGGTGAGTTATAATCTAAGGTTCACTGTTTATTTTATTTCCTCTGTGACTCTTAGCAAATTATTTACATCCTTGTGCATGGTAGCTTCCTCTGTACAGAAGAAAACACAGTAGTGTTTCTCTTTTAAGGCTGTGGAAATTAAATTGGCTGCAGCATAAGACATTCACTCAGTGTCAGCACATAGCGAGCACTGAATATGTGCTAACGACCTTAATGGACCACCCAGGCCTTCATACATGCATCAGGAACTCCAGCCACCTCACTGCCGTCTCACCACCCATGGCCAGGAAGCCACCCCTCAAAACTGCAACATCACTTAGCCTCCTCTGATGTGATTGCTTTTCATCTACTTCAAGCTTTGAAATTTCGGAGTCCCTGGTACGAAAAGCTCCGGCCAGCCGGCAATCAGAATACCTTTTTTTTTTTTTTTTTTAAATCTCTGAACTCATTTGATCCTTACAAGCTCCCTGGGACATACCATCATGTCCATTTTACAGGAGAGAAAGCCAGTTCCAAGAAGTGAAAGATCTTGTTTGACTCACCTAACAAACAAGCGGCACTGCCTTCCTACAGCTCTCCTGATTCAAGTTGTATATTCTTTCCAGCACATCATGCCACCCTGTTTAATTCTGTTTTCTAAACATTGTTCGTATAGCATTGATGTTATTGCAGCATTCGGTGGTGAGAATGAGAGAGGAGTGGCTGAGAGAGAAATAGACAGGGCAGTGTGTGTGTGGGGTGAAGGTATACAGGGTTCTCTAAGGACACACATTGCCACACTGCCACAGTCCTCTCTTGACAATAAGGGATGAGAACTTGAGCACTGCAGTTGATACGAGATCCAACTACCTCCAAGAACAGAATATGAAACATGAGACTGATGTCCACACTCCCCTGTATCACCCTGTCTTAGAAAGCTGTGTGTGATTGTCAGGACAGAGGAGTGTGGTATCTTTATGGAAGGAGAAGTCCAACAAATCATTAGATGTGGTCCTCTCGTGGCACAGAACACAGGCCTGAGAAGCCTGAGCAATTACTCTTGCAGAACTATCTAATTGGAGGCGTGATTAGTTGAATCTTCCTCATAGACTACACTTTAAGTAAATGGCTGGTGTCCATAAGAGGACTTATGACTTTGAAAGCATTGCAATCAACACCTGTAAATAATTCTCAAATAGCATTCTTTATGCTGTGTAAATCAGACCCATGTTTTCAGGAAGTGTGAGACACCTTTTGAAAATATACAAATATTACTCGGTCTGGGATAATAAAAGAACAGTTTTAGCATTGTTTGAAAAGATTGCTAAATTTACACTATTTTTGTCAACATACACAAGTAAATATGTGTATTGCTAACTGCACACACATCTTAATTGCCTCTGTGAACATCTTAAAAATAGTAGTGTTTAGGGGGAAATATTTATTTTAACTCAGACAATCTTCCATTGCATGTTAATTAACAAGTCAAAAGATGTTACTATCCTCTGTATTGGCATGAAGAAAAGAAATATTTTACAAATCTTTCCTGTAATTCCCTGGCTCTCTTGGGTGTTTGAAATCCACACGTTGCAAAGCCCTGGCACCAAAGAAAGAGACGTCCAAGCCTGGAGACTGGGAAATCTGTCACTTCCCCATCATTATGCTCATAGCCAGTGTAACAGGATGCTGGCAGAAATTTCCTCGTTGACTCAGAATATCAGGGGAAGCCTTAACCTGAAAGTACTGAATGATGAGCGTCCCCATAAGCCATCATTGCAGGAAATTCCCTAAGAAAAGAATTAACCTGGTTCTTTGCTATCAGCTTAATGCCGGACTCCAGGTCATAGGAACTAGTTATATTGTGTACTAGAGTTTTAGGGCTGCCGTAGTAAAATAACACAGACAGAGTGGCTTAAACAACAGGAATTTCTCTGCTAACAATTGTGGAGGCTAGAGATTCAAAATTCCGTCTTCCTTCCTTCCTTCCCTTCTGGCTGCACTGCTCTTGCTGGATCTTCAGTCTTCACTGAAGCATGCAGGACCTTCAGTCTTCACTGTGGCATGCAGGACCTTCAGTTGCAGCATGTGGGATCTAGCTCCCTGACGCAGCCCGCCTGCACTGGGGCTCCAGAGTCTCAGCCACTGGGCCACCAGGGCAGTCCCAAGGTCTGGTTTCTACTGAGCTCTCTCTCCTTGACTTGCAGGTGGCCAGCTTCTCACCATGTCCTTGCGTGGTCTTTCCTCCGTGCACACATATTCCTGGTGTCCCTTTCTGTGTTCACATTTCCTCTTCTTATAAGGACACCAGTGATGCTGGCTTAGGGTCCATTCTCAAAGGGCTTCATTTTGACTTAATCACCTCGTTAAAGGCCCTGTATCCAAATACAGCCATATTCTGAAATACTGAGAGTTAGAACTTCAACATACGAATTTTCTGTGGACACAGTTGAGTCCTTAACACCCTATTATTAAATGCTTTCTCTAACCACAGAGTTTGCTAAGTGCTTTTCCTAATAATAGCAGAGTGCCTGGCACCTCTGATGTTTTCAGTAAAATTTAGCCAAGTGCTTTACATGCATTATGTCATTTAAATCCTATATCTTTAGGTAAATCATTCATTACCCCTGCCTATAGGGTAGAAAACAGCCTCAGAGAAATAAAGCAAATTTTTCAAGGTCTCCCAGTTAACAAATAAATACTTTAGCTGGGATTCTGATGAAGATGGTCATGTATAAGCCAGCTCTCCTACATTTATGATCTCATTCACCATTGCATATTTATATAACTACGTGATAATCTCTCTCTATACCTGGCTTTACAAATGCCTCACTGATGAGACGTTTCTAGATAATGTCACATATCTATAACTCTACTCTTCTTGTATTTCATAAGAAGATGTGAAAAGTACCCAAAAATAAATTACAGATAGTCATATGTATATAAAATTACGAATGCATTTATCTTTAAACATATGGTGATACACCATATATATGCATATATTGACACATAAGAGTAAGCTGTTTGGTAAAATGACTAAATCATTTTCTCAGTATGGAACTTGTTCTTTTGGTGAATCTTCAGTTCAGTTCAATTCAGTTGCTCAGTCATGTCTGATTCTTTGAGACCCCATGAATTGCAGCACTCCAGGCCTCCCTGTCTATCAACAAGGAGTTCACCCAAACTCATGTCCATCAAGTCGGTGATGCCATCCAGCTAACTCATCCTCTGTCGTCCCCTTCTCCTCCAGCCCCTAATCCCTCCCAGCATCAGAGTCTATTCCAATAAGTCAACTCTTCGCATGAGGTGGCCAAAGTATTGGAGTTTCAGCTATTGGAGTTTCAGCTTCAGCATCAGTCCTTCCAAAGAACACCCAGGGCTGATCTCTTTTAGAATGGACTGGTTGGATCTCCTTGCAGTCCAAGGGATTCTCAAGAGTCTTCTCCAACATCACAGTTCAAAAGCATAAATCCTTCGGCACTCAGCTTTCTTCACAGTCCAACTCTCACATCCATACATGACCACTGAAAACACCATAGCCTTGACTAGATGGATCTTTGTTGGCAAAGTAATGTCTCTGCTTTTGAATATGCTATCTAAGTTGGTCATAACTTTTCTTCCAAGGAGTGAGTGTCTTTTAATTTCATGACTGCAGTCACCATCTGCAGTGATTTTGGAGCCCCCCAAAATAAAGTCTGACACTGTTTCTACTGTTTGCCCATCTATTTCCCATGAAGTGATGGGACCAGATGCCATGATCTTAGTTTTCTGAATATTGAGTTTTAAACCTGCTTTTTCACTCTCCTCTTTCAC
>SJYA01002742.1:2796805-2844322 GCA_006410615.1 Neotragus moschatus | reverse complement strand
TTGTGATCCACACAGTCAAAGGCTTTGGCATAGTCAATAAAGCAGAAATAAATGTTTTTCTGGAACTCTCTTGCTTTTTTGATGATCCAGCGGATGTTGACAATTTGATCTCTGGTTCCTCTACCTTTTCTAAAACCAGCTTGAACATCTGGAAGTTCATGGTTCATGTACTGCTGAAGTCTGGCTTGGAGAATTTTGAGCATTACTTTACTAGCGTGTGAGATGAGTGCAATTGTGCAGTAGTTTGAGCATTCTTTGGCATTGCCTTTCTTTGGTGAATCTTACTGTTGGTTTTTCATTAAAGAAATTCAAGAACAACTGCAGTTATTATACAAGAAGTTGTTCTTAACATTTATTGAGGGTTCTCAATGTGACGGGATCTTTGAACATTTATTTGGTTGCATACTTCTTGAAAGTCTTAGAGGATCAGTACTTTACAGATGGAAAAAAAAAAAAAAAAACAGATTCCTGAAGAAATCACAATTGTCTGCATCATGGAACTTTAATATTTGCAGAATCTCCCAAGAGACACGAAGTAGGGAGATTAAGGAAGTGGCTTCCTAACAATTGTTGACTAAATAAAATACCTAACCTTAAAGCTGAGAATTATGTTGTATTCAGTGATGTTACTGAGGACTATAACCCAGGAATCAGCCTCTTGGTTAGCTCTGAGGAACTGTTACAAAGAGAAAAGGGAGGAGCCAGGATATATAGGTTTGCTGAAAAGGAAACAAACAAAAACCATGTAGTAAACATGAAAAGATTACTGCTGATCACAAAAAAAGACATCTCAAGTTAATGATTCTGATCATTTTACCAAATTTTGTAGTATGCATGCATTAGCCAAGACTTTTTTTCTAAAATATTTCCCCTGAGCCCCTTGGAAATTCTGATTCAGTGTGTTTTATGGATGTCTAGAAATTACTACACTTTATGATCTGCCCCAGGTAATCACCCTAATGGTTCACATTGCCAATATACTATTGATAAATTCTGAAATACAATAGTTGATATTAGAGGTTCTTCACACTTGCTTCTTATTAGAATCAAGAGGAGGTTTTTTTTATGGCTTTGTTTTGAATTTTCATTGCTATAGCCCACATCAAGATTACCCAGAAGTTCTCAGTTAATTGATCTGAGATGGAACTTAAGAATCAAACTATTTTAAAATTCCCAAGGATTCCCTGCTGGTACAGCAGTTAAGACTTTACCTTCCAACGTGGGGGGTGGGGGGGGGTTTGATCCCCTCATAGGAGAGTTAAGATTGCACATGCCTCGTGGTCAAAAGGCTAAAACATAAAGCAGAAGCGATGTTGTAACAAATTCAATAAAATCTTTAGAAATGGCCCACATCAGGAAAAAAAAAAAAACAACCAAATATTTATAATGGGCATCAAAGATGGAAGAGTTGAGAATGGTCTTCCAGATATAATATAATGCAGTCAGGAATATTTCAAGGACCAAACTGATTTTCCCAAAAATGCATCTCAGTTAAAATGCTGCCCCTGGAAATTATTTCCTACAGGGGAGATATTGTTTTCTTCACTGATGTTATTTCATTTCCAAAATATATTACTCTTACATTTAAAAATACCAATTCAAGATTCTTATGATGTAAAAATGTTAGTTATATAGACAGTTTTACTAAAAGAGAACATAGAGAAAAGAAGCTTCACAAAAAGTGAAATTATCCAGAAGAGCTTAGAAAAATCAAAGTAAAAAAGACACGTCTAGAGGACACCGTAGTTGTGACATTTGGAGGTAAATTGTGCCTTGTGTGTGCTATGCTCAGTCACTCAGCCGTGTCTGATTGCTTGTGACCCCATGGACTGTAGCCCAGCAGGCTCCTCTGTCCATGGAATTCCCCAGGCAAGAATACTGGAGTAGGATACCATTTTCTCCTCCAAGGGTTCCTCCTGACCCAGGGACCAAACTCATTTTGCACCTGATACTGGGCTAAACTGTCAGCACACATCGTGCTGATTAATATTTGCAGTAACACTATGACATGCCCATCATAGTCTTCATACTGTTCATGGGGGTCTCAAGGCAAGAATGCTGAAGTGGTTTGCCATTCCCTTCTCCACTGGGCCGCGTGTTGTCAGAACTCCCCGCCACGACCATCTGTCTTGGGTGGCCCTACATGACATGGCTTAGTCTCACTGAGTTAGACAAGGCTGTAGTCAGTAAGACAAGGCTGTGGTCTTGAACCCCATGAGCAGTATGAAAAGGCAAAAAGAAAGGACACAGAAAGGGCAACTCCCTAGGTCAATAGGTGCCCATTATGCTACTGGAAATCAGTGGAGAAATTACTCCAGAAAGAATGGAGAGACAGAGCCACAGCAGAAACAACACCCACTTGTGAATGTGACCGGTGATGGAAGCAAGGTCCGATGCTGTAAAGAACAATATTGCTTAGGAACCTAGAATGTCAGGTCCGTGAATCAAGGCAAACTGGAAGTGATCAAACAGGAGATGGCAAGAGTGAACATTGACNAGACAGAGCCACAGCAGAAACAACACCCACTTGTGAATGTGACCGGTGATGGAAGCAAGGTCCGATGCTGTAAAGAACAATATTGCTTAGGAACCTAGAATGTCAGGTCCGTGAATCAAGGCAAACTGGAAGTGATCAAACAGGAGATGGCAAGAGTGAACATTGACATTTTAGGAATCAGAGAACTAAAATAGACTGGAATGGGTGAATTTAACTCAGATGACCAGTATATCTACTACTGTGGGCAGAATCCCTTAGAAGAAATGGAGTAGCCATCATAGTAAACAAAAGAGTCCAAAATGCAATACGTGGATGCTATCTAAAAAATGACAGAATGATCTCTGTTCGTTTCCAAGGCAAACCATTCAATGTCACAGTAATCCAAGTCTATGCCCTGACCAGTAATGCTTAAGAAGCTGAAGTTGAATGGTTCTATGAAGACCTACAAGACCTTTTAGAACTAATACCCAAAAAAGATGTTCTTTTCATTATAAGGGGCTGGAATGCAAAAGTAGGAAGTCAAGAAACACCAGGAGTAACAGGCAAATTTGGCCTTGGAGTACAGAATGAACCAGGGCAAAGGCTAACAGAGTTTTGCAAAGAGAATGCACTGGTCATAGCAAACACCCTCTTCCAACAAAACAAGAAAAGACTCTATATATGGACATCAACAGATGGCCAACACCAAAATTTAACTGATTATATTCTTCGCAGACGCTCTATACTGTCAGCAAAAACAAGAGTGGAAGGTGACTGTGGCTCAGATCATGAGCTCCTTATTGCCAAATTCAGACTTAAATTGAAGAAAGTAGGAAAAACNACTAAAGAGCCTCTTGATGAAAGTGAAAGAGGAGAGGGAACATGTTGGCTTAAAGCTCAATATTCAGAAAACTAAGATCATGGCATCTGGTCCCATCACTTCATGGGAAATAGATGAGGAAACAGTGGAAACAGTGTCAGACTTTATTTTTTTGGGCTCCAAAATAACTTCAGATGTTGACTGCAGCCATGAAACGAAATGATACTTACTCCTTGGAAGGAAAGTTATGACCAACCTAGACAGCATATTAAAATTAGAGACGTTACTTTGCCAACAAACATCTGTCCCGTCAAGGCTACAGTTTTTCCAGTAGTCTTGTATGCATGCGGGAGTTGGACTATAAAGAAATTTAGCTACAAAGAACNACTGCAGCCATGAAACGAAATGATACTTACTCCTTGGAAGGAAAGTTATGACCAACCTAGACAGCATATTAAAATTAGAGACGTTACTTTGCCAACAAACATCTGTCCCGTCAAGGCTACAGTTTTTCCAGTAGTCTTGTATGCATGCGGGAGTTGGACTATAAAGAAATTTAGCTACAAAGAACTGATGCTTTTGAAGTGTGGTGTTGGAGAAGACTCTTGAGAGTCCCTTGGAGTGCAAGGAGATCCAACCAGTCCATCCTAAAGGAAATCAGTCCTGAATATTCATTGGAAGGACCAATGCCAAAGCTGAAACTCCAATACTTTGGCCACCTGATGCAAAGAGCTGACTCACTTGAAAAGACCCTGATGCTGGGAAAGATTGAGGGTAGTAGGAGAAGAGGACGACAGAGGATGAGATGGTCGGATGGCATCACCGACTCATGGAGATGAGTTTTAGTAAACTTTGGGATTTGGTGATGGACAGGGAGGCTTGGCGTGCTGTAGTCCATTGGGTCGCAAAGAGTCAGACATGATTGAGCGACTGAATCTGAACTGAACTGATGCATATCATCATTGAATGTGCTTTACTGCTTAGAAAACTTCAAATTCACAGAGAACATGACTTAGGGACCAGAATTCAAGGCTCATGATCGAGGTCAATGATTCAAGGTCAGTGGTCTTCCTATTAGAAAACACTAATATTGTGTACCATTCCCAGATACATTTGTGTTACTTCTCCATTGAATCAAGAGTTGGACTTTGAGGTTCCAAGTGTGAGGAAGAAATTCTTATGGGTCAAAATGACAGAAAAAAATCTGACTGTGGAGACCATGAAACAAGGCCAAATGGGAAGCCCACATTCCCCCATATTCATCTCCTGGAAGAACCAATCCCATTGGAATTTAGATTCCAGCAAGGCATGCATGTCAACTGAAAAACAAAAAACCAAAGCACAACATTACAATTGAGAGTTAAGCTTTATTTGGAGGCAAAATGAGAACTAAGAACTGGGACGCAGCCTTTCAGATAGCTGTGTACCTCTGAAGAGGTTCCAGGGGAGGTCAGTATATATGTCATCTTAGTGAGGTTGATACATGCTCTCAAGCACACATTTTATCAAAAAGTTGCTCCTAGTTATGAGAAGAAGATAGCTCTGTTAATTTTTTGCCTATTTTCTAGATTTGAGAAGATGCAAGAAATCAGGTGCATGAAACCTTCTCCCAAAAATATCTAACACTCTGAAAACCTTTTTTTTGCCAGTGTTCCTCAGAGCACAGAGTGCCTCACTCCTGATCTCCACACTGACATTTCAAGGAGTACTGAAGGTCAGCAACTGCAGTGGCTAGTGACTTGAGCCTGGCAGAGGCAGAGGGCAAGTGACCGTTTTTAGTTGGCATGTGGATTTCCTGATTCTTACTTCATGTATTGTTGTTCTAGAGCCACCTGCTTACAAGATGCTCTGTTGCAGCTTAAGACTGTGCCAAGCTCTATACTCAATACTGAGAACATTCGGTACAATCACTACCCTTATAGTCACCCACATAATCCAGGGAAATTGACAAATACATTAAAGCTATGGTGTATTTATGTTAGGGCTTTGCTGGAGGCTCAGCAAAGAGTCTGCCTGCAATGCAGGAGACTGGGGTTCAGTCCCTGGGTCAGGAACCAGGGATCAAGGAATCAAACCCAGGTCTCCTGCATTTACATTAAGGAGTATATAGTAAAGTCACTTTTATGGGAGAGGGAAAATAACATGGAGCGCAGAAGGAAGGAAAACAAATGAAGGAAACAAATAAAGAAGTTGATTTTCAGAAGCACGGAAGAGCTGGGGTGAGGGGACTGCACTCCCCACAAAGAGCCCATTCTCCCCCATTCCCTCTTGACTTTTTGTCTCAAAAAGATCTCGAGGCAATAGCTTGTTAGGCCTTATTGATGACAATACAGTGAATTTCCACTTCTCTACACATCCACTCAATCCTTCAAAAATTCCCAATGGGTAAGAAGTGCTTTTTAAACCACCTGTTCTCCTCTGAGTTCTATCATTATGTGCCAATTTCTTTGAAAGTGTCTCCTAAAAAAAAAAGAAAAGAAACCTACTGACTAATCAGGAGCTGTCCATCAATAGCAGAAATCCTATGGCAGGTATTTACCGTATGTACTTGTTTTCCTTCTTCTGGTCTAAATAATATTTTTTGGAAAATAAAAAAATGTATTGATACAAACTCTCTTTTTTTTTAATTTTTCAGATCAGTTGAATAGCTCTATTCTTTTCTTTCAGGAAAAATGTGTGCTAGTTATTCCCATTGAGTAAGGTTATTAAAAAACATAGAAAAAGTAGAAATTCTGTCCTCTAAACCATCCCAGAGCTTCTGTTACAAGGCACAAAACCCTAAAGTTTTGACTATTCAGCTGTGCAAGTTTCAGATGATCCACTCAGAAGTCATATGTCTATTTATATATCTTCTATTTCACTATATTTTTATTTTGATTGATTTTCCATTTTTTTTTGTACTTCATAACTTGGAGATAATACATGCCTGGCACTGACCACTTCATATTTTAAAGAAAATGTACTGAAAATTTGCTCTTAAGAGAAAATTGGATCCGTGATGTGACTATTTCTGTTTAATGTCAGGTAGTCAACACTTGTTAAGACCTGCTTTTCTCAAGGCTCTGAAACTGGACTTATAATGAACATTCATTTTCAGTGTTTGGTGTGTGCTTATGACATTCTTCATCTGTAAATTACCTGCAATTCTGTTTTACTAGGCTACTTCCTAATATAAAACCTTAATACTAGTAATATGACTTACTTGAATTTATATCAGTATAAACTAATTAAAAATTAGTAGTAACTGAATGGTGTGTGTAGCTCAGTGAACAGTATCATACTAATGTCAACTTTTTGGCTTTGATATTATTACCTTGTATAGTATGTTACCATTGGAAAAGGTAAGAGAGGGGCCCATGGGACTCTATGTACTATTTATACAAATGTCTGTGCATTTTTAATTATTTCAAAATAAAAATGAAAAAAAAAACAGTAAAAAGAAGAAACAAAGATCATTGTAGACTAACAAATATAGACTTTAAAACAACACAATTTGGGTTCCTGTCTCCATCACTTAAGAGCTGACTGGGAGAATAATTTGGTCTCTCAAAGTTTCATGTTGTTCTTCGCTAAAATGGAAGTAGGAGAGATGGTGAATTGTGTAAGAAAGACTTTCCAATGAATCTTGCCTGAAGCTGTAAAACTGTGAGGAACATAAGTGACACGGATAAAACTAACAGCAACAACCACAAAATCTGTGTTGAATTTCTTATGTTTAAGTGTTTATCTGTTCTATACGTTAAGTCTTAGACACGTATATGTTAAGATAACTTGACCATTGAGTCCTTCCAAACCTCCGAATTCCCTGCCCATTCATGCTTCTGTCTGTTGGTTTTGAGGCGACTGGAGGATAAATGACTAATAACAGAAGGAAGAATTTAATCTTTCTTGGCTCCCTGTTCCCATCACAATACGTCTCTACTGAGCACAGGGTCAAGACCCCAATGTATTGGCTAAACAGGTTACTACTCAAAGGCCCTTGAATATGATAAAAGACAATCGTTCAAATGCTTTGTTTTACAATTAAAGCAGCTAATCCATTGTCATTAAATAAGCAATCCGTTGGATATCATCATTTGAAATGAAAGCAAGCGCTGTTAACTTCATAACCCTGAAAAACCCAGAAGCCAGAATTTCTTTCCCTGTCATGATAGAATGTAACACCATAAAACACCATTTGGAAAAAGACATGAAACCGTCCCAATATTTTTTTCAGTTGTTTCTTATCTAATATTGAGTATGCCAGTGCATTCCTAATGAGTAACAATGTTATACACAGATTTCTCTGCAAAAGACTTCTGAAGCTGTAATGCATGCTAACAAGGAATACCAGCTACAATAAATTGTCTAACATCTACCCTATAAATTACATTTTTTAAAAGTCCATATACTACTGCAAACATGCATGGCATATTTAATTTCCTGATTAAAGAAGGCAACCCTCCCACAAGAATGAATCCCTGATCATCATAGTCATAATGGAATTTCATTCCTCTGCACGAAATTTCTATGTCATTGTTTTCCCGTTATTGAATCTTCAATGTTCACAATCAACTATGGACTAGTAGTTGAAAGTTGAAATTGATGTGGCTCCAAGATGCATACATTTTTGTCAGTTACATGGAGATCAGTTCTACATGCATATTTTTGGCCTTGATTTCCATAAATGTCCCACACACTTTGACAACCATCTTCCAAAGTTTTAACTGCAAGGGATGTTGATGAATAAAATGATAGCTCCCATATGAACAAGAGAGTGCTGATGACACATAATGTACAACCTGATGAACGTTTATGATCTTATCAGAGAACCAGTGTACAGCTGAGACTTCTGGAAATAAGACCATCAAGCACCAGAGGCTGGTGCAACAATCTTATACAGTGGGAAAGGAAAAATAAATCTTCTTTTCTGATAAGTAACACCTTGGATAAAATAACAAAATCACATTTTTATGTATTTTAATTAATTAATTTATTTATTTGACTGTACCAGGTCTTTGTTGAGGCATGTGGGATTTACTTACCTGACCAGGATCAAACCTGGGCCACCTGCATTGAGAGTGCAGAGTTTTTGCCACTGGACCACCAAGGAAGTCCTGAAGTCACATTTTCAAGATTATGCATTACTTCAACTTATTTTGAATGACACTGACCAAGTCACAAAGATGTTAATACCTGTGAAAAATCTAAATCTAAACTTTCCCACCTTTTTCCTGGGTGATCTGAAATGAGTTATTAGCACCTAAATTCATAATGTCATCTGTAAAATGAGGAGAATTTTAAAAAGAAAGAAAAAAAACTTGAACAATTTTGTGTGGATGAAATGATGTCCATGCTCTGCTCCCACATCACATAACAGAATTTAAACTACTGTACTTTTTCCCCTAAATTATATTAAAACTGCTTACCTGCTAAATTGGTAAGGATCTTATTTTAGAGTCTTACTTCTACTGTCCCATCTTTGTCCTTAGAATCTAAGGATTATATGAGAACACTAAGGAGCTACAGCACAAGCCAGTCTCCTGTCTAAAGATGAGTAAATGGAAAGAGGGAGGGTTTAGGCCTGTCCACAAGACTCTCTTGATGTCCTTGTTCCTCCAGGCCGCAGGGTGTGCTCTTGCATATGGTCTTCCTCTAGTCAATCACGGTGGCTTGTCTTAGCTGGGATGAAGTCTCTATAACCCAGATCCTGAGAAATTGTCTTAAAGATGTAGGGATTTCTTCTTCAGATAATGTCCTTTCACCAGTGCTTTGTGTAAATAAGCATGCCCCTTTTCTCTCAGCATAATGGGTTTACATCCTGGTTACTGGATATCTGTCCTTGGTGACTAGATAATCAATGTCCATATTTCCAGAGTCAAAGAGTTCTTCTCCAGAAATCAACTTATATCTTCTTATTCTTTTTATCTCTAGAAGCAAAAAAAAAAAAAAAAAGCTTTTTTGGGGGGGGTTGGAATTCAGAAACACAAACCCAAATTTAGATTTTAACAATTACAATTGTGACTTCATAAGAGGACAAGCTTAAGCATCTTCCTGTAAAACAGTTTAATTGGCTCTAAAATGACCTTATTTTCAGTTAAAAGGAAAGACACATTTAAAATGCCAACCACTTCTGTATTGCCTTCCTGTCTTATGAAAACTGATCATAAATTCATAGGAAAAGACCAAGGAGTAATTGTTGATTTTATATGGCAACTTGGCTGACTCACAGTGCCTGTATATTTGATCAAACATTATTCTGGATATTTCTGTAAGTGTATTTTTTGGATGTGATTAGCATGTAAGTCAGTGGACTTTGAATAAAGCATATTGCCCTCAACAGTAGGGGAACATGTCTCACACAATCAGTTGAAGGCCTTAATAGAACAAAGACTGACCTCTCCTGAACAAGAATTCTACCAGCAGACTGTCTTTGAACACAAACCACAACTGTTCACTGGGTCTCCAGCCTGCCAGCCTACCATACAGATTTTGATATATTAAGACTTGATGATTATGTGAGTCAGTTCCTAGAATCTCTCAATAATAGATATGATGATAGATACATGTGGTAATAAATAGATCAGTTCAGTTCAATTCAGTCGCTCAGTCGTGTCCGACTCTTTGCGACCCCATGAATCGCAGCACGCCAGGCCTCCCTGTCCATCACCAACTCCTGGAGTTCACTTAGACTCTCGCCCATTGAGTCAGTGATGCCATCCAGCCATCTCTGGTAATAAATAGATATGGTTATAGATGGATATATTTATGTGGTGATATATAGATAGTTATAGATGGATAGATAGACCCAGATCTGAGTACATGGTACTGAGACCCTATCCAACCAAACCAAAGTTCACAAAGTCAGCCCACTTCACGATGTTCTCCATTCTGCCACAAATCCACTTTTCTCTTCTCCCATGTCCCAGCTTAATCTAACCTTCGAGTTTAAGGTAAAGTACTTTCTGAGTGAAAATTTTGTCTCACACCCCCTCAGGATTAAAGTACATTCGTCTATATTAATCTGCACAGGTTCTAGATTAATAAAAGAGAATTTTTCTGACTAAACTGACTATAGAAATCTAGGGAAGTGGGCTTTAGGTAGTATCAAAATTTTACATGGAAATACAAGCAGAAGTGGGTTGTAACTGCTGACTTTATTTCATAGTAAATTTACTTCACATACATCAACTTCCCTTAGTCCTGCTGAGGCAGACCATAAGGTTAGCAAAGCTTTCCTTCAGATAATCATTAGACTGCATCAGAATTGAATGGGTATACTAAATTTATATGCTTGAATCCATCGATATTTTTCTTATTTTTAAATTATTTTAAAAATGAGAGTATTTAAGCATGCTATCTTTAACTATAATTTAGCCAATCTATAGTATTGTTGATTGTTTTCAGAGCTCCCATTTCAGGATGGTTGTCCATTTCTTCATCTTTGATTTTCATCTATTGACTTTTGTTAGTACTAAAGTATTTTCTGAAACTTTCTGTAAGAAAATAAGAGTCTCACGTGTACTTCACAAGGCCATTTCAATAGGACTTTTTTTTCCTAAAATGATTTTTATAGATAATGGGAGTAACTAGCTATCAATGTTTAGCTGTGTAACAATTTGTATGCTGCTTTTAAAGAAGCGTTGAAGATGGCAGAGCCTGGTTTCTCAAGGCCAGAATACAAGGGATCCAATTGTACATTTATTTTATTGAACATTCAAATGAATAGCTGAATTTCTACAATTAGAAAATCTCCATGGGTTAAATCGTATCAGGAAGTGTACGATTGAAGCAGATAATAAAATTCTTTCTTATATACTGGTAGGATGTACAGATTCTGGGATGGGCAAAGATGGAACTCTTATGCAAGACCCCTGACATTGTGAAGGGCGACATTTTCTTCAGATATTACTTCATATCAACACACAAATCAATTTATTTTCTTCACTTGGGTAAAAATAATAACAAACAGAAATATTGATATTTTCTTCATTATTTGACCAAAGAGGAAAGTGAAGAAAGTCAAATCTCTTGAAACCCACATAACATTATAATGCTTATTGGGTATTAATTGTGTATAATTGTGTGTTTTGTAGGATAGATATTCTCCAATTATACTTATTTATACTTTTCTGTACAACTCTGCAAGAGACAACTTTCATAGAAATGTCATAATGGACAAGCCTTAAGGTCCTGAAATGGACCTTCATTGAGTAACTGCTCTCTCTTTGGAAATGCTTTACTTTTCTCTATTAAAGACCCTAGCAGGTATAAAGCAATAGGCCACTTGGTAAATAAGTAAATAAAGGCTCAAATAAGTTATTTATTATTTATTTTTGGCTGCACTGGGTCTTTGCTGCCATGAGTGGGCTTTCTCTAGTTGTGGAAAGCATGGGCTACTCACTAATTGTGCAGGCTTCTCATTGTGGTGACTTCCTTCCTTGCAGAGCATGGGCTCTTGCACTCTCAGGAGTTGCAACTTGAGGGCCCTACAGTACAGGTTCAGTAGTTGCGGCACATGGGCTTTGTTGCCTTGCAGCATGTGGAATATTCCCAGATCAGAAATCGAGCCAGTGTCCCCTTCATCGTCCGGCAGATTCTTAACCACTGGACCACCAGGGAAGTCCCCTCTATGCTTTCCTGTCTTGCATCATGCGTGTGTAATTTGCTCTGTGTCCTCTCCCACTAGACAGAAGGTTCTTGAGGACAGGAACATGTTTTATTTCTGCACTGTTTTAATCTGCATTCTCTCTGGAACTACCATTCACTGTCGTAATAGAATTCCCTGTCCAGGGAAGTGCCTGACATTAACAGAAAATTATATAGAGTGCCTAGTATAAGGCAGACTCTGTGCTGGGTTTAGGGGCTATAAAGCTGAAGAAGAAGACATGCTAAGGATGAATAGGAGAAAGGAGAAGAAAGGATTCTAAATATGGTGCTCAGCAGAGGTGGGGTTATATTCAGGCTATAAGCTAAAGGGTGAGAACCCAGCTATGTAAAGACCGATGTGCAGAATATTCCCTGCACTGAGAAAATACCAAATTCAAAGGGTCTGCGTTTTTAAGAAAAGTTGTTCTGTTTAGGTAGCTTGTGTGGCTGTACCAGAGCAAATGAATGTGTGTGCCTGCCTGGGTGTGTGTGCTTGTACAGCTCTATATGGTTCTTCGTATATTTTTCAGTCCTTTTGTTTAAATCCTTGAATCCTACACTCTCTTTTTTTTTAACCTAAGCTGAATAGCTACTTAAATGGTCGGAGTCTCCTTTTTTACATAAATTTCTTTGTTTTTAGTTGGAGGACAACTGCTTTACAATATTGTGTTGGTTTCTCCATACATTAACATGAATCAGCCGTAGGTATACATATGTTCCCTCCCTCTTGAACCTTCCTTCCTCCTCACCCCATCCCACCCCTCTAGGTTGTCATAGGGCATCAGGTTTGAGCTCCCTGTGTCACACAGCAAATTCCCCCTGGCTATCTATTTTACATATGGTAATATATAGCTTTCAATACTGCTCTCTCAATTTGTTCCACTCTCCTTCCCCCACTGTGTCCACAAGTTGGAGTCTCTTGAAGTCATATTCACTGGTGTCAAGTAAGGAAAACAGGTATTGATCAAGTGTCCCTACAATAAATGGAACGTGAAAAGTTGATAAGCTTGCTATAAAGGAAAGAAAGGCCATCTATGAGAGCATGTAATAGTGAAACCTGACCAAGTATCTCCAAAATACTATCACTAACACTAGGTGTTAAAAATTCAGATTCTAGGCTGAGAGCCAGGACAATTTAGACCTGTTAGAGCAATGCCAAAGGTTTGTTATATGTCATCAGAGAATTATTTTATGATTTTAGAAGATAAACCAATCAAAGCAAACAAAAAACTAGCAGGCCTCTGGAATTCATTTCCGTTCTAACAGATAGTGCACATATTTTTAGATAAACTTAAATCCTACAATTGCAAAGGTTAAAGACCCAGATTCTTTTCTCAATATATGAAAGAACAGAAGGGGTCTCCCTCCACACTCCTACTTAAGATCTGTGGTCAGACACCGATTCCATCAATTCCACCACTCTGCTTTTTTCAGTTTTACTCTATACTCTTTTTTTTTTTTTTTTTTGGCCACTGAGAATCTTATAACCCACCTCATTCTTGGTAAGCAAATATCTGACCATCCGTCCCCAAGGCTGGTACAAAAGAGATGCATGTTGACATTTTGATACTGGTCAATAGTTTTACAAAAGATGTCAAGGTATCTCCTCAAAACACTCTATGCCCTAAGTGTCCATTAGATGAAAATGCCAGCTGAATTGTTTCATTCTTCCTAAGAAAAACTATTCAAAAGGTGCAGGGCATCAGAAGGGACTACCTGTGAATAGCTGTGAAAAGACAGCAGGAAATATAAGAGGTCAGAAGGAATAAAAGCCAAGTATTCACCATTGCCGTAACCATCAGCATGCCCTCTTGAGCCAACCTTTCTTGAGGTTCTAACCCCACTCCGCCTAAAGTCCCTGTGCAAATGAAAGATAGCTCTGATCCTGCTGTAGCAATAGAAATATGTCTTTGCGTAAGATCCAGGAGGTAGAGAAATAAGGACTCATAAATTCCACGGGTGCTTATGCCTGCTAACAGAGAAAAATACGGGGGCCTCTGAGTGTTGCAACTGTTTCCATCTGTTCTCTTTATATGTAACTGATGTAAGAAATTAGTGACTGCCAGAAGTCACTTGGTTTGCAATTACAGTGTTTAATGATATTAGTATAAACTAGGAGAATGAGCTACTCTATTTTAGAATAGAAAGCACAAATGAAGGTGAAATCAACTTTTGAGATACTATATCACTTATGAGATCCTTTGTCATTACCTAAAACAATGGAATATTCTCACTTTACTTGAAAGCAGATGGAAAAATCCCTAAGACCTGCTGATCTAAGTTGAAGAAAACTTTCACACAAAATCTCCTCGATTTTCATAGCCAGTCATAGGAACGACTTTATTTGTCTCCTATGGGTCAAATGGCTAAGTGTAATAGAGATTAAAAATCACAAAGCTGGTTCTATTACAAGTTAAACTTTGACACCCTAATGCTTGTTTTGTGTCCAAATGAGATGCCACAATATCTATCCTTGTTTTTAGTCTAACTCTGGTAGGACACACATTTTGAGTCCTGGTTTTCACCAAGCACCGCCAACCAGCGTTACAATCTTCATATTAAGTAGCGCAACCCTGGGACCTCCCTGGCTGTCCAGTGGTTAAGACCTTGATTTTCCAATGCAAGAAGTGTGGGTTTGATCCCTGATAGGAAACGAAGATCCCACATGCTATACAGTGTGGCCAAAAAATAAAGATTTATAATTGTTCATTTCTAAAAAGTAATGCAACCCTGGGTAAACCATTTCAAAAAATAAGAATCAGAAAATTCATGTGTGGAGCAGGTTTATTGTTGGCCCTGAATGTGGCACAGAAATGATTGTGTGGTCAGAAGATGTCTGTAGAGGCTGAGGAGTCTTAGTAAAACAAACCCTTGCAAATATAGATGCTCAAAAAATAGTGAGTCTCTTAAAGAACAAGTACAATATAGAATTTTCTTTATCTGTTAGTCAACAATGGAAGAAAAATAAAAGTCCACATGACAACTATTATTTTTACTGTGGGTGGCAGTGGATATTAGCATAAAATAGATGTATCACAGAGAAGATGGCTGTGAGTTGGAATGCCCAGTCTGTCACATCCTAGCTGTAGGACTTACATAAACCCCATAACTTCTCAAAGTCTAAAATTCTCAACTGTAAAAACATAAATAATTCCAATTGCTTCATTATACCACAGTGAGAAAGTTATGAATTAACGGATGTGAAGAGCTTGACGTGTAATAGGTGACTAAAAAAACCAGTCTGTCTCTTTGAACCATTCATTCAAAGCCTAGATGTACTTTTATTAGAATTTACTGTTTGGAGGGTCAATGGAAATATAATGAAAGCTTTCTCATAAAAGTTGTAGACATATACAACTTGCCATGTATTTCTGAAGTTCACAGATGACTTATAATCTATCAACAGGTTCATGCATTGTTTACAGATCCCTGGTGTACACACAATTGATAGACCCCAGGAAGGTGAAAAGCAGGGATGGTGTTTAGGGTGTTCTGCAAATACTTCAGATAATTTGTGCGAAAATTCTTAAAATATCTTATATTAAAATGCTCAACAACAACCACCAAAAATACTCAACATAACATATTTCTTGGAGTCTAGTTGTATAGCAGCTATCACTTCTTTTCTGAGATGAACCAGTGCAATGTAAGACTGTAATAAAGAAGCCAGCTGCACATATTTGCAACAAAACATTTTCTCCTGCTGCACTTAGGTTGGTGTTACCAAGTTGTAGTTATTAGCTTATATTCTCAAATTTAACAGCCCCTGCAATGGCACCCCACTCCAGTACTCTTGCCTGGAAAATCCCATGGATGGAGGAGCCTGGTAGGCTGCAGTCCATGGGGTCACTACAAGTCGGATACGACTGAGCGACTTCACTTTCACTTTTCACTTTTATGCATTGGAGAAGGAAATGGCAACCCACTCCAGTGTTCTTGCCTGGAGAATCCCAAGGACAGAGAAGCCTGGTGGGCTGCCGTTTGTGGGGTCGCACAGAGTCGGACACGACTGAAGTGACTTAGCAGCAGCAGCAGCAGCTTTTAAAGCACAGAGCATCTGGAAGTGGTAGAGAACTTTGAGACCAAAAAACAAGACCTTTGGGAAACTACTACTCTTGAGTCCCTATTCTTAAGCTAATAATGGTGTTTTGTCAGCTTCTTTAGCCATGTTCTCCTCTGAAGCCTCTAGACGTGAAAAACATTTTACTGCATGTGTGCGTGTATGTGCTTAGTCATGGCCGACTCTTTTGCAACCCCGTGGACTGTAGTCTGCCAGACTCCTCTGTCCATGGAATTTTCCAGGCAAGAATACTGGAGTGGGGTGCGATTTCCTCCTCCAGGGATCTTCCAAACCCAGGGATCAAATCCACATCTCTTGCATCTCCCAGAATGACGGACACATTCTTTCCCACTAGTGCCACCTGGAAAGCCCCTTATTTATTGCATTTTGTCCTTATCTCAGACATGTAGTAATGTAAAAATCCCTTATATCATTCAGTTTCTTTTTTAGTTATTATGAAACTAACATTAAAGAGAAAACAAGTCCATCTCTGTTTTCAACCTAATTTCACATTTATTTAATGTATAATCATATTAATTGCCATAATTTTGGCAGTTTTGCAAAAAGTAATACCTTGGGCATTTATATAGGATCATGTATAACTATTATTTTGAAAAGAATGTTTCCAACTAGATATTCGTATAAAAGTATTAAAATGATTATTTCAGAGTTTTTAACAAAGCCTTGATATTCCAGTAAATCTCATAAGTTTTGGCATATAGGCAGGCCTTATTTTATTGCACGTTGCTCTATTATGTTTTATAGATAATCGCATTTTTGTTTGTTTGTCTTGCACAAATTGAAGTTTTGTGGCAAATTGGTTTACTGGTCCCATTTTTCCAACAGCATTTTCTCACTTCAGGTCTCTGTCACGTTTTGGTGATCCTTGCAATATTTCAAGTATCTCCATTATTATATTTGTTATGGAGATCTGTGATTAGTGATCTTCAGTGTTGCCACTGCAATTGTTAAAGGCTTGGATAAATGATGGTTAGCATATTTCAGCAATGAAGTATTTTTAAGTTAAGGCATGTATATTGCTTTTTTAGACATAGTTTTTGCATATTCAGTAGACTACAGGATAATGTAAACATAACTTTTATATGCACTGGGGAACCAGACAATTCATGTGACTCGCTTTGTTGTGGTGGTCCGGAACTAAATTTGCAATGTCTCTGAAGTTTGCTTGTACAGTTTTACAATGTCTTTAGTTAAATGGTGGAACAAAAACAACCACAACAAAAGTCCTTGGAAAAGAAAGGCAAGAGTTTGTTTTAAGTTGATAAAACTGGGAAGACATATTAAATGTAGGGAAGAGATATGTAATATATAAGTCAATGACATATATTAAAACATTGTCATTACTCAGAAAGGCTTCCCTACTGGCTCAGATGGTAAGGAATCTGCCTGTAATGCAGGAGACCTGGGTTTGATCCCCAGGTTGGGAAGATCCCCTGGAGAAAGGAATGGCTACCCACTCCAGTATTGTTGCCTGGAAAATCCCATGAACACAGGAGCCTTTACCCAGAAGCAAAATATAAAAATTGAAATAATTTTTGCGGTCAAAGACCTATTTATTTGATCAGGTTGATTACAGGAAGCTAAGGTGGGCTTCTTAAGCTAATAATGGTGTTTTGTCATCTCTAAGAATTGGTAGTATATAAAGGTTATAGTATAAAGGTAACAGTATAAAAGTTAGTTGCATATAGAGGCACTTTGAGAGGTCATTTGAGCAGAGTTGCTCCTCACCTAGACTTTGAAAGTAATGCTAGTGGCAAAGAACCTGCCTGCCAATGCTAAGAGACCTGGGTTCAATCCCTGGGTGGAGAAGATCACCTTGAAAAGGGCATGGCAACCCACTCCAGTATTCTTGCCTGGAAAATCCCATGGACTGAGGAGCCTGGAGGGCTATATAGTCCATGGGGTCGTGAAGAGTCATACACTACTGAAGCAACTTGCATGCAAGCTCCTCAAAATGATGAAGGTATTGAGTTACAGATCACTGAATGAAAAACAGCCAGTTCCTCACTGAAACACTCAGTTTTCTACTGAGAAAGAAACAAAACTTCTCCCTACCTCTTTTATCTGTCACCCATATTGAATATGGCCGATTTTTTTTAAGTGTGTGTGTGTGTGTGTGTGTGTGTGTTGTGTGGAGGGTGCAGAACCATTTGTGGATGGGAGCTGAGTATCCTTTCAGAGGGCATACATATGCTTTCCACATGGTAGAATGCAGCTGATGTTAAAAGCAACACAGGGATTTCTTTGGTGGTCTAGTGGCTTAAACTCTGCACTCTCAATCCTAGGACCCCGGGATTGATTCCTGCTTGGGGAACTAGATTCCACAAGCTGCAACTAAGACCTGGCATGACCAAATAAGTGTTTTTTAAAAACAATACAAAAATCCAACTGTGTGTGCCCTTCCCCTCCTGCGTCCCTGAAAGGAGATGGAGAACTTGATATCTCAGTATATTTCAGAAGTGGGGTTGGGAAGATGGAGACTCCAATTGCTGTGACCAATACCCATTTTCTTCTGCAGCTTCAGCTTCCCCTGCAATCTCGCTTCATTCATTTTTATGTCTGACCACAACATATATATTGAATATCTATTCTATGTCAGGCCCTTTGCTAAGAACCACAGATTCAGAGATGAACAAGAGAAAACTTTTGCCTACAAGGAATTTACAGATTTGTACTAGAGGACTTGCAAATAGATTATCAGAGACCAGGATGACAATAGCTCAGAGGGAGGTGGGGAAATTGCATTGTGAACTTAAGAAAGAGGCTGAATAACTCAGCTAGGGAGAGAACAGGGTTTTGGAAGACTTCTCATAGAATTTAATTTTTAAGTGCCGGCATTCTCTGGAGACTCCCCGGGAAGAACCAGCTAACTGTTTCTACCCTGGAAAAACTTACCATCTCCCCTGCCTCTCCACCACTGCTCTATCGGCCACTATAATAGCAATGGCATAATAAATACACTAAGTGCCAAGTTGATGCTAGCTTCGATAATGACTAGAGTATCGCAAACAATACAGAACTCCTTCCTAGGGGAGTAAGGGGAGGCTAGAGAGAGCATTCTGGAAGAGATTACATCTGAGTTAAACACTGAAGAATAAGAGTTGGCCAGACAAGGAGAAAAGGAAGTTCAGTTCATTCCAGAAAGATACTTAAGATAAGTAGGCATGTTTGTGTCTCTTTGGTTCCAGAAACTCTGGCCAACTTTCTGTTTCTCTGTAGAGAAATGTTCATTCTGATTCAGCCAGGTTTGCTAAGGATGAAGAAGGGGAAATGCCTCAAAGGAAATAATAATTGTGTTGCTGTTGTTTCTTTGTTTTAAGAGATGTAACAGGAAAAAAAAAAAAAAAAGAAAATCGAATGGATTAAAGAGGATGCCTTCTTTGGGGAAAGGGCAAATAACATATGAGTCCTGTGTCTACCACAAGGGCAAGGTGAGTTTCTATAACTCACAGGGTTTTCAGAGGAAAATGAATGAGAGGAACTTCTGGGTCCCACTCCTGGTAACTAGTCGCACTTAACGAAAATATTTCATTCTCCAATTTACTTCTCTCCCGAGCATACTTTTTCAGTGAATCGGGTCTGAAGACTTTGTTTAAATGTCTGTAAACATCCTGGAAAATATACAGAAACTTGGTCAGAAGAAGGATATTGAAGAGAAAGAAAGATATTGCTTGGCACAATACGTCAGATTCATTCTATGCATGGCCCTAAAAGCTGACTTATAACAGGCAACAAAACAAATGGATTTCTTTACTCTTGCCTAACTTTCATGTACACGATACATAAATAATGTAAAAAGGTGACTTCTGTGCTGACTTGCTTTCTCTTTCACTCATTTCCCAGTGCCTTTTCAGAATTCTAAGGGCCCCGTCATAGCATCACGAAAAGAAAACCATGTTAATTGCATTTTCAAGATAGGTAAACGCAGATCTGTAATGCCAGCTAGAACCACCCACATAATGCTTACTATAACTGGACAGTATTCTGATGTATTAATTTACTCTCCCTTACAAGTTTATGAGCTAAGTTCTGTATATTTCCATTGTAAAGGGGACTCACAACAAATAAGCTATGTAAGTTCACACATTGAGCACAGTGCCATTTGAACTTGAACCCAGGAAACGGTGATGAAGCATCTGTGGTTCTAACCACTAGTCTAAAGAAGCACCTGATAGAGGAATAAACAGGGTGAGTTTTTTTAATGCTTTTCTTCTTTCTTCCAAACTCAGATGATTACGGGTTTTTTTTTTTAACTTATTTTTAATTGGAGGGTAATTGCTTTACAATGTTGTATTGGTTTCTTCTGTACAACACCATGAATCAGCCATAAATATACATGCATCCTCTCCCTCTTGAGCCTTCCTCCCCTCCCCCCACCCCACCCCTTAGGTTATCCCAGAGCCCCGAGCTGAGCTCCCTGTGCTGTATTGTGGCTCCCCACCGGCTGTCTATTTACACATGGTAGTCAATATATGTCAATGCTGCCCTCTTAATTCACCTCACCTTCTCCTTATCCCTGTGTCCCCAAGTCTGTTCTCTACATCTGCATCTCTATTCCTACCCTGCAAAGAGGTTTATCTGTAACATTTTTCTAGATTCCATATATATGCATTAATACGCGATATTTGTGTGTGTTTTTTAACTTCACCCTGTATAATAGGATCGAGATTCATCCACTGTGGGTTGGATAAAAAGCTGATGAACACTCCCCAGGTACCCCACATGGAAAAGAAAGCTGTGTGTGTGTGTGTGTGTGTGTGTGTGTGTGTGTGTGAATGTGTGCACATGGGCATGTGTGTGTGTGGAATAGCCAAGCCCTCCCCACAGCATTGGACATGCAAGTTCACTGAAAGTAAAAACAGAATTTGTTCAGCGTCACCGCCTTTGATGCCCAGGGTGCATCTACGCTGTACACATCGTCATTCCTGCTCTGCCAGGAAAGAAACTGAGCCCAAAGTGGCTAGGAGACTTCTCCCAGGTGACAGAATTGCATATGTCTGAGCCAGGATTGGAGTGCAAATGTCAATGCAAAAGAACAGTATTATGAGAACATTTCACAGAAAGCATCACATTTGCTGGAAAAGGGAATAGGTTCAGGAAAGGCTTGCTTGAAAAAAAAAAAAAGTGCTTCAAATGAGATCTGAAGAATGAGTAAAATTAACTCAGAATGGAGGGAACAATGCTGCAGGGAGAGAAAAGAGTGTGAGCAAAGAGAGCCTGACTTGCAAGGCAGCAGAGAAAAGGCCAGTTTTCCTCAACATAGAGAAACAGCGCTTCCCTTGGGCCTCAGCTGGTAAAGAATACGCCTGCAATGCAAGAGACCTGGGTTCAATCCCTGGGCTGGGAAGATCCGCTGGAGAAGGGAAAGGCTACCCACTCCAGTACTCTGGCCTGGAGAATTCCATGGACTATATAGTCCATGGGAATGCAAAGAGCTGGACATGACTGAGTGACTTTCACTTTCAGAGAAGCAGGAGGTTGGTGTGGGACAAGGCGAGATAGGTAGGAACCAGACATTAGGAGTCTTGAAGAACATGACAGAGCTGCCAATCTGTATCCTAGGAGGAATGGGAATCCAAAGCAAGGGTCCAGGAGAGGAAAGGGGGAAGGCTGGGAGCAGCTGCTGGGCTACTGAGCAGATGTGCTTTTCTGAAAGTTGACTCCAAAGGAAGGACATCTGACACAGTGGATTCGTACAGGCCAGTTAGGAAGCTCTTGTAAAAATGCAGCCGAGAGATGATGGACAGTTAGAATAGAGCAATGGCAGGTGATGCAAATAGATATATCGGAATTTGTTAGGGAGACTGAGCAGTCCAGGCTAGACTTCCAGCTTCGTGGACCTCAGCATCACTTGCTCAGGAGAGAAGCATGGACTAGAGCTACCACTTCTCAGAAAATATGCAATAGAGGAATCCTTAAGGTTCTGAGCACCATGTACTTATTCACATCCAAACATTTTCACATACTTACCAACAGATATTCAAGAAGTGGAAGAGCGTGGTGAAAATCTGGTGACCTCCATGCACTGTAATCATATAATGGATATAAAGGGAGACATTCAGTTTCTAAACTCTGAACAGCCAATCCACTAACTGCCCTGAAATGAAGAGTTAGGCAAACAAAACATGACCTCTCTAACTCCTCTAAAAACTTAGAATTCTTTTTTTCTGTCTTGAACACTCTTTTAGTCTTCTTGAGGCAGAAGAACATGTTAGAGATGCCAGCAACTACACTCGCCATACAAAAGCATTCCCTCACTTGAAAGATGACAATATTGAGGTTCAGGGAGCAGATAACACAGACCCAAGGCCACGTAGCATCATTCTGCTTTACGATTCCACTGAACTGCCAGGGATCATGCAGGTCGGCGACAGGCTGTGTGGGGAATGTCTTTTACATTTTCTGTACCGTTCATTGCAGGGCCACGGCGACCCTATGAATCACATATAGTATACTCAAACACTGACATGCACATGAGTCACTTTTCCAAATGACTTTTTGTTCCTTATTGGGTATTTGGTAGTTTCAGTAATGCCACGGGTATGATCCAATACCAAGTACATATATCCCATAACTTACTCAAAACCATTATATTCTGTTTTCCAAACTATGATGGTTTTAGAATTCCTCCTGTTTGTTTTTTAAGACTGCTTGCGACAGCAGAGGCAGCAGCATTTTCTTTTTCTGTTTTCCTTTTTAAAGTTTTATTGGTGTATAGTTGCTTTACAATCTTCTGTTAGTTTCTGCTCTACAACAAAGTGAATCACCTGTACATATATATATATCTGTACATACACATGGCTGTACATATATATCCCCCTCTTGTAGATTTCCTTCCCATCTAGGTCACCACAGAGCACTGAGTAGAGTTCCCTTGCTATATAGCAGGTTTCCACTAGCAATGCATTTTATACATAGTAATATCTGTATGTCAGTCCCAGTCTTCCAACTCATCCCTCCGCCTTTCCCCCCTTGATGTCCGTACATTTGTTCTCTATGTCTATATCTACTTCACAATTAGGTTTATCTGTACCATTTCCTCCTGTTCCTTTTCATTATAAATAATAACCACTGTATTTTACTTAAGATCAAGACTCATGTCAAAAGAAAGATTTATTTATTCATCTGTGTGTTTTGTGCATCAATTTCAGTTTAGGAAATTTAAGCATTTATGCATGATTAGGAATACAAACTTGCATAGATCATGGATACTGAGTGATGTAGGAACTGATTCTCACACAGGACTTAATATGATTGGCCATCTTCTTGCTTGCACACTAAACTTGAAGTCTATGAAATTAAAGAATAAAACCTGTGCATCAGGAAAATGGCGCATTTTATGCCACGCAACGTTAGAATTTCCTTCAAAGAGTTGGAAAGACAAAACCTGGACAGTCAGATGACAAGACCCGCTCTACATCCTTGCAGAGAGAGTTTGGTATGGAGCATGATATTGATCCAGGTTTGGGATAACACTTTCTGGATTCTAACCTGGTTGTTCGTGCCCAAACTGCATGGCTTACGGTAAAATGCTTAAAGTCTCGGAATTGAAGTTTCCTTCTCTATAAAAAGGGGAATAATAACTGCACCTACTTTGTAGTGGTATTGTGAGGATTAAATGAATAAATGTAGTGAAGAGTTCAGTATTGTTTCTGGCATAAACGTTAGCTATGCTGAGGCTGATGATGAATATATGCAATTAGAAGTTGGGAAATACTAGAAGGCCTAGTAAATGTTCCACAGACAGGGATAATTTGTGACAGTGCTATTGGAAATTAAGATTTCTTCATATGTCTGTGCCAAGGAAAGCCAGGTTTGTAATGGTATTCTAAATAATGCTTAGACTGCTTCGACAAAGAATATACAATTTCTATTTAAGCAGACAATGTCTTCTCTATGCCTCTGTCTTCAGTCCTGATTTACTGTTGAATTGATTAGCTGTAAAAGCAAAAATATAATTAAATACATGTAAGGAGTATATTACACATATTCACACATATTGTACTATGTGTGTATGTATTTAAACTTTTTTTGTTGCGATCATGAACATGAGGTAATGTTTATCACATTAGGGAAACTGGCATGAGGAAACTTATTTTATATTAGGTACTGTAAAACACTGCTTGGAATATTTAGGCAGCAGATCAGTTTAGTGGAGGACTTCCCTGGTGGCTCAGAGGATAAAGCATCTGCCTGCAATGTAGGAGACCCGGGTTCGATCCCTGGGGTGGGAAGATCCTCTGGAGAAGGAAACGGCAACCCACTCCAGTACTCTTGACTGGAAAATCCCATGGACAGAGGAACGTGGTAGGCTACAGTCCATGAGGTCACAAAAATTCAGACACGACTGAGCAACTTCACTTTCACTTCCAGTCTCGCGGAAATTACATGGGCTCTGTAACAACAACAACAACAACAAAGTCAAGCCAAATTTCAGAATTTGTTCCGCTTCCTGGGGAATTATTTAACCCTTGTAATCTTCTGTTACCTCATCTTAAAAAAAAAATGGTCCTACATTGCAGTTTTTTAAATAGATGAGCAAATGCGAGGCATTCAAGAGGAGCTTTTGTATATGTGTGTGCTTAGTTGCACCTGACTCTTTGTGACCCCACGGACTCTAGCCTGCCAGGCTCCTCTGTCCATGGAATTTTCCAAGTGAGAATACTGGAGTGGGTTGCCATTTCCTTCTCCAGGGGACCTTTCCATCCCAGGGATGAAACCCACATCTCTTGTGTCTCCTGCATTGGCAGGCAGATTCTTTACCAGTAGTATCACACCTGAATGTCAATATCCACCTCTGTGGAGTAAATACACAACATACATGATGTGAATCCCCTCGTCTTTGCTTTTCGGTGAACTAATTAACAGTTCAACTTTAGAACACAGATAAAGTTAAAGATCTCCAAACTGGAAGTCAGGAGCCCGAGTTCTTAATTTTGGCTCTGAGCTTTTGTTGGTCCCACACAGCTATCGATCTCACTGGATAGAAAGAACAAGGTTCAAAACTTGCATGCCAAGGCCCAGCTAGAACAGGTATCTTCAAACTCCCTGTGTAACCCTAAGTGAGTTAACATGAACAAAACAGACCTCATCTGCACATCTGTAATAGGAACCAGTGGCCTCATTTATCTTTCAGCACCTTTCAAGCTCTGAAATGGTATGATTGCTGCTGCTGCTGCTAAGTCGCTTCAGTCGTGTCCGACTCTGTGCAACACCATGGACAGCAGCCCACCAGGCTCCACTGTCCATGGGGTTTTCCAGGCAAGAGTACTGGAGTGGGGTGCCATTGCCTTCTCCGAAATGGTATGATTACTAACACTTAAGTTTTTAAATACTTAACAATGGATCTCACCTCACTTTTATCCCCCTGAACATTGATTTTGTTAAAAAAAAAAATTGGAGAATAATTGCTTTACAAGATTGAGTTAGTTTCTGCTGTATACGAAAGTGAATCAGCTGTATGTATCCATATATCCACTCTCTCTTGGAGTTCCCCGTCATCCCACCCATCTAGGTCCCCACAGATCACTTAGCTGAGCTCCCTGTGATTTTAAAACCATATCTCCTGTGGATAGTTGGGAGAAGGTAAGAGGGAAGGGACCCCCCTCCACTGCCCTCCCAGTGGTTTCAACTGACACTTGAATTCCAAGTCAAAGGCAGATTTTCCTTGAGAAAGAGTTAACTGGCAAGAGCTTCTACTAGTTGTGCATCTTTCTAAACCAGACTTTTTTTTCTGTCTTCAATAAAAAAAAAAAAGCATGTCCAGTCAATGCTGTCAGTCACCGTGAGATCTGTTTATGGCTCACTGTCCCTTTTACATTTTCAGCATCATGCATTTTAATTAGGAGCACTTACATCCCGAGCGCCCTCTCCACCTGCCACATAGAAATGAGTGTTAGTGTGTCTCAGAAGACAGTTGTCCTGGTTGATAAGAAACAAACAGACCTCAAAAAATAGGCTGATATTCAGAGAATGAGTTAAAAGCCCTGAGGATTACAAATGAGGGATTCACTTTTCATGGAGTCGATGCAGACACCTCCATGTCAGTGACTCAGTTTCCCCATACAATATTGTACGATCAGCGTAACCATGAAAGAGTCTTCCTATGTGTCAGTTATACTGGAGATGTGCTATTTTACAGATGTAGCCACTTACATTTGGAGAAGCCAAGGTGTTTCACCTAAGAAATTCTGATTGAAACACAAGTGCCCTTTGTAACTTTGTTTGATGGAGCTTCCTCTTTAGCAAGTTGTATTTGTTATTCGAGTGGCACTATTAATAAGTGATTGATTTATTAATAATTATTAATGTAACTTTATTAAATTAATAAATGAAGATGAAAATCTCTCTGAACTAAAAGGAAAAATGAAAGAATGGTGAAAAAAAAAGAATGCAAAGAAAAGCACACCATGGAGGAAAAGAAAGAAGGAGGGGAGACACAAAGGGGAGAAAAAAGAAGAAAAGAAAGAGAAAGAATACAGAACCAAAGCCAAAAAAAGAGAAAAATATTGCTGAAGAGCTGTGAGCCAAAAGGAAAGTAACAGAGATGGGACTTCTATGACAGACAACAGAGAGCGAGGAGGCTAGGGGATTTGCTTATAAGCATGTGAAAATCTCCTAGGCTTCCCAGGTGGTGCCCATGGTAAAGAGTCCGACTGCCGATGCAGGAGACGTTAAGAGACGCGTGTTCAGTCCCTTGTTCAGGAAGATCCCCTGCAGGAGGGCATGGCAACCCACTCCAGTATTCTTTCCTGGAGAGTCCCCATGAACAGAGGAGCCTGGTGGCCTTCAGTCCACAGGGTAGTACAGAGTCGGACACAACCGAAGCAACTTAGCACACTCGTACGCCTGTACAAATCTAACCCTTTCGCTTAAGGAGTATGTGTTACTGTCTCTTTTGATCAGTATGTCAATGTTTTAACTGTATCATCACTTCCTTTCTTGTGGCTTTTAATAATTGTTCTCAAAACAGAAGTGCCTTTGCAGATATGCTCTTCTCACTTGACTATTTAATCCACCTGAAGCTGTCTGTCTGTCTGTCTGTTGGATGAGGTCTTGGTGGAGATTGAAAGCCAAGAAAGTTCAGAGTGGCGCTGACATGTTAGAGCAAATTAACTTACAAAATGGCCTTGTCAATCTGCCCTTCCTTCAAATTCAATTTTGTTGATTGAATTTGATCAGTCTCCATTAGGTTTGCTTTCTTTCTCATGCACCATTCAGTTATCCCAGCTTTCCTCAACTCCTACTAAGTGCTAAGCAATGATGAGTGCCATAAAGAATATCAAGAGCATTTCTACCACCCACAAGACATATTCAGACTTTAAGGACTGGAAGAACCAAATGGGTCCAATATGGCAGAGAAGTCAAATGACCTTGGGCCTCAGTATATGCTCATTGTAGCATATCAGCAAGCTAAATGACACACAAGGACTTTCCTGGTGGCCCAGTGATTAAGAATCTGCCTGCCAATGCAGAGGACACAGATTTAATCTCTGGTCCAGGAATTAGGGAATTAGGGCTTCCCTAGTAGCTCAAACGGTAAAGCATCTGCCTGCAATGTGGGAGACCTGGGTTCGATCCCTGGGTAGGGAAGATCCCCCGGAGAAGGAAATGGCAACCCACTCCAGTACTCTTGCCTGGAAAATTCCATGGATGGAGGAGCCTGGTAGGCTACAGTCCATGGGATCGCAGAGTCGAACATGACTGAGCAACTTCACTGTTCACTATTCCGGGAACTAAGATCCCACATGCCATAGGACAGCTAAGCCAATGAGCTGCAACTGCTGAAACCTGTGTGCCCTCGAGTTCACACTCTTCAACAAGAGAAGCCATTGAAATGAGAGGCCCATGCATCTAAACTACAGAGTAGCCCCCACTCAGCGCAACCAGAAAAAGCCGAAATGCTACAATGAAGACCCAGCACAACCATAAATAAATATTAAACAAAACAAAACAAATAATCTTAAGAACTAGATACTTGCATTCCACCCATACTTATGTGTTGTTTATATATGGTACATTTGTTGATAATGTTAGTTGCTCAGTCATGTCTGACTCTTTGTGACCCCATGGCTAGGGCCTGCCAGGCTCCTCTGTCCATGGAATTCTCCAGGCAAGAATACTGGAGTGGGTTGCCATTCCCTTCTCCAGGGTACCTTCCCAACCCAAGGATCAAACCTAGATCTCCTGCATTGCAGGGATATTCTTTACCATCTGAGCCACCAGGGAAGCCCAATATTCACATGTTGAAACCTAGATTTCCAATGTGATATTATTCGTAGATATAGACTTTGAGAAGTCATAAATGAGGTATGAAAGTAGTGCCCTCATGATGGGATGACTGTTTTATACAAAGAAGAAGAGACTTAAGAGCACCCCTCACACACACACACACACACACACACACACACCTGTATCCATAAAAGGCCACATGAGCACACAGTGAAATAGGGGCCATATGCAAGCCAAGAAGAGAACTCTCATCGAAAACTGAAGCTTCCAGCACTCTGATCTTAGGCTTCCCACCCTGCAGAACTGTGAGAAATCAATGATTATATTTTAAGCCACCCAGCCTGTGGTATTTTGTTATAGTGGCTTAAGCCTGGACAACAAGTGACATTAGGCAAAAAGGTAGGTGGGAATAAAATAGCCAGGGAGCCAGAATGCAAACACGATTTTCTAAGTGCCAAAGATCTATACAACTTTAGCTCAGGGGTGGTGATTCCTCTTGAGTTGAGAGAATCAAGGAGACTTCATTGAGGAAGTGAACTGGCAGGATTCTGAAATGTGAGCCTGATGAAACAGACCATCTCCAGCCAAAGGAAGCATGTAAGCTTATTCGGCAAAAGATCTTAATCGAATTGTCCAATTCTGAATGAATTTTCATGTCTGGCTTAAGTGCAACCCTGAGATAAATCTTAAAAATGAGTTCATGCTCAGCCATGATCAATTAAATACGTCTGCCATGGTTACAGGATTGAAGAGGTCTCTATGTAAATTGCCATATTCAAAGCTTTTAAAGAATTTAGTGAGCCAAAGCACGAAGTTTGCTGTTGGTTGAAGAGGTTTTATACAGGAGGTAAAAGAGATTGGTTAGCAAAGCAAATTGGGGGCAGATAAAAAGGGCTGTGGATGTCAGGCTGAAGAAATTTCATTCTGTGAGAAAAACATACACTTATGTATTTAATACTCACTGTGTGTGTGTGTGTGTGTGTGTGTGTGTGAGCCACTCAGTCACGTCTGACTGTTTGTGACTCCATGGACTGTAGCCCACCAAGCTCCTCTGTCCATGGGATTCTCCAGGCAAGAACACTTGAGTGGGTTGCCGTTCTCTTCTCTAGGGGATCTTCCCAACCCAGGGATCAAACCCAGGTCTCCTGGACTGCAGGCAGTTTCTTTACGCTCTGAACTGCCAGGAAAACCTAATACTCACTATGTGAAAATCTAGTGAGACTAACTTGATGTGACTTAAGCCCACAGCTGTTCCATCCGTACATGTCTGTCTGTCCTTTCTCATTTCGTAAATATTAACAACTCTTCAATGCATTTTATTTTCTCTACTACCAATAGCTTTGTGTGTAGCCCTTTGTTATGTGAAATGTAATACACATGACACATAATGTAAATAACGTGCCCCTGGTTTCCCAGATTTTTTTGTAGATGTGATAGGACAGGCATCAGATATCTGTAAGATACTGCTGCTGCTGCTGCTGCTGCTAAGTCGCTTCAGTCATGTCTGACTCTGTGCGACCCCATAGATGGCATTCCACCAGGCTCCCCCCATCCCTGGAATTCTCCAGGCAAGAACACTGGAGTGGGTTGCCATTTCCTTCTCCAATGCATGAAAGTGAAAAGTGAAAGGGAAGTCGCTCAGTTGTGTCTGACTCTTCGTGACCCCATGGACTGCAGCCTACCAGGCTCCTCCACCTATGGGACTTTCCAGGCAAGAGTGCTGGAGTGGGGTGCCATTGCCTTCTCCAAGATACTGCAGCATGCCCTAAATAAATAGTCATGGTCGACAGATTTTGGAGGGCCAGAAACAGCAAAGGCTTCTTACAAGAGCTGCCTCGTCATCTAGGTGGATCTTGGTGGTTAAACAAGATTTCTGTGTGCATAAGCTGCAAGGGAGAGTGAACAGAAAATTCTGGACTAAGGAAGTGAGCGATCATTTTGAGAAAGAAAAGCAATGGTGCTGCTATGTGCCTGTCTGATAGGATCCGGTCACAAGTTACAGTTGAACTGTAACCTTGCAATTATACATAGAACCCATGGATGTCTCTGATCCCCATCAGAGACCAGTTATAAGTACCTGCTATTTGCTAAGGACTAAAGTGTGTATGTGTGTGCTAAGGTGCTCAGGCAGGTCCGACTCTGGAACCTCTTGGACTGTAGCCTGCCAGTCTCCTCTGTTCATAAAATTTTCCAGGCAAGAATACTGGAGCAGATTGCCACTTCCCGCTCTAGAGGGTCTTTCTGACCCAAGGATTTAGCCTGCATCTCCTGCACCTCCTGCTCTGGCAGGTGGCTTCCTTACCACTAGTGGCAGCTGGAAGCACTGAAGCAGGCCCTATTGAAGCATAGTATCCCACTCCTGGGCATGCACGCAGAGAAAACCACAATTCAAAAAGATAGATGAACCCCAACGTTCATCGCAGCACTGTTTACAATAGCTAACTCACGGAGGCAACGTAAATGTCCATCAGCAGAGAAATGGATAAAGAAAATGTGGGGTGTGTGTGTGTGTGTATGCACAATATAACTCAGCCATAAAAATGAATAAATTGTGCCATTTACAGAGATGTGGATGGACCTAGAAACTGTCATACAAAGTGAAATAAGTCAGAAAGAGAAAAACCAATATCGTATAGCTGATATGCGGAATCTAGCAAAATGATACAGATGAACTTATTTGACAAAGCAGAAATAGAGACACAGATGTAGAGAGCAAACATATGGATACAAGTTTGGGGGTGGGATAAATTTGGAGACTGGGATTGCTGCTGCTGCTGCTAAGTCGCTTCAGTCATGTCCAACTCTGTGCGACCCCATAGACGGCAGCCCACCAGGCTCCCCCGGCCCTGGGATTCCCCAGGCAAGAACGCTGGAGTGGGTTGCCATTTCCTTCTCCAATGCATGAAAGTGAAAAGTGAAAGGGAAGTCGCTCAGTCATGTCCGACTCTCAGCAACCCCATGGACTGCAGCCCACCAGGCTCCTCCGTCCATGGGATTGTCCAGGCAAGAGTACTGGAGTGGGGTGCCAGTGCCTTCTCCGGACTGGGATTGACATACTAGTTATTTGATACTATGTGTAAAATAGATAACTAATGAGAGCTTAATGTATAGCTCAGGGAACTCTACCAAATGCTCTGTAATGACCTAAATGGGAAGAAAATCAAAAAAGAGGGAATATATGTATACATATAGCTGATCCACTTGTCTGTACAACAGAAAATAACACAACATTATAAAGCAAATATATTCCAGTAAAATTAATTTTAAAAACATAGTAAAAGTAATAATAATTTGTAAATTTCAGAGCACTTATCCTGGAGTGTATAACTCCAAAAAGGAAATTCATTATATAAAGGCAGAGAGATACCAAGTCCAAAATGTACAGTCAAATAAAAAGCATATTTTCACAATGTTTTCACTCGTATTTTCTTTCCTGGGCCACTATGGTATGATATAATGACTAAGGATAAGCTCTCTGAAGCCACACTAGCTGTGTGATCATGAGCAATTTACTTTACCTCTCTGTAGCCCACGCTTCTGATCTGTGAAATAAGAACAATAAGGTTACCTATGTCGTATGGCTTTATAAGAAGTTAATGAGTTAAAAGCCTTTCGAAGAGTGCTATTTTACGTTTGCTATTGTTTGGATTACATTGCAATTCTCTTTTTAAAATAATTTTATTGATTGATTTATTTTTGGCTGTGCCGGGTCTTCGTTGTTGAGCCAGCTTTTCTCTAGTTGCGAAGAGCTCGGGCTGCTCTCGAGCTGAAGCGCTCGGGCTTCTTTTATCGCTGTGGCTTCTCACTGTGGAGCACAGGCTCTACGGCCCATGCACTTCGGTAGTTGCAGCACATGGGCTCAGCAGTGGCTCCCAGGCTCTAAAGCCCAGGCTCAGTAGTTGTGGCACACAGGCTTAGCCGCTTCTCTGCACGTGGAGTCTTCCTGGATCAGGGATTGAACCAGTGTCTGCTGCACTGGCAGGCAGGTTCTCTACCACTGAGCCACCAGGAGAGCCCCCTGCAATGACTTCTTAACTAGTACTCCCATTGCCTGTTATCCAGTGTATACTCACGCAACTTCCAGGGCTCTGTTCATGCAGGGCTATCAGAGATGATGTATCTACACCCCACTGGGTATTTTTCAACATGAGATAGGCTTGGCAGATTAGTGCCCAGGTTGCTCAGTCTAGTAGATAAGGCCCCGAGAACTGGCCCACTTAACTCTCCGAACACAGGACCCATACTTCTCACCTTGTACTCTCCTATGTGGCCTGTGCTCCAGCCATGCCTGAGTCCTTCCCATCAGGGTTAAGTGACTCCCAGGGTGAGAAGTTTACCGGGGCATATCCAGGGGTACTCCCTGACCCCTAAGCCGCCACTATTTCCGTCCATCCACTATGCTGCAGCTCTTGAGAGCTGCCCTTGTACTCAGCTTATGTGTTCACATCATCTCTGCCACTTGACTGAGCTTTTGAGGGCGTCTTGTCTCATTCATCTCTGAATGATCTGCACCTGGTACTGAGTAGGGTGACAGCATGAGAATAATCACACGCCTGATGAAACTGGGCGATCACGTACACGTAGTCATTCATGTACTTATTTTTACATTAACAAGACACCAACTTCTAGGGGGTTAACCAAACCAACTAAATACTACTCCTGCTAAGCACTCACGTAATGCCTTAGCTCTTAATGAGAAATGCTCACGATGGAATTTTTAAAGGAAATGGCAAGTCAGATGAGGATGTCTGCGGATCAGGGAGATTTTAGCCCCCACACATAGAGCGTGGGCTCTCGCCTCTCTATTTGTAAAATCATTATGGAAAATGACAGATAACATGTTAGAGTCAAAATTTCAAGCAAAATAGGAAGAGTTCGATTGCTGTTTCTTGCTTTTGATCTCACGTTAGCATAAAGATCATAACACTCTGTGTGTGTATGTTAACACAGTTTTGTCACATATAATTCATATTATTAGATTTTCACAACAACCCAATAAGAAAGATGAGGCACAGTTTATTTCTCTCAAATTGCTGATGAAGAGCCCAAGGTTCATGGAGGTTAAACAAGGGGGGTTGTGGAGGTGGTAAGTGCAGGGGAAAAAAAAAACCATGTCAAAGCTCTGTAGAGATATCCAAGTGACATTGACGAAAGACCACTAGAATAAATTAGCATTTCCTTCTTGACTGACTCAGTTCACAGGGACAAACTCACAGGCAGATAGAAAAGAGAACGGGAGGGTCATGTTACAATGTATCAAGAAATGACTACCGCAACACCTTTTTCAAAAGACAAACACATCAAAACAACAAGAGAACAATACAGGCGTACCTCAGAGTTATGCAAGTTGGGTTTCAGACCACTTCAATAAAATGAATACACAGTAAAACAAGTCACATGATTTTTTTTATTCCCTAGTGTATATTGAAGTTATGTTTACACTATACTATATTCTGTGCGCAATATCACCTCTGAAAAAAAATGCATATCCCTTAATTTAGAAATACTTTATTGTCAAAAAAAACCCCACACTGCAGTTGACACAAACTTTCAGTTTCTTACACTGTGCAGCGTGTGGGATCTTAGCTCTGCAAATAGCGATCAAACCCACATTCCCTGCATTGGAAGCTTGGAATCTTAATTACAAGACTATCAGGGAAGCCCCACAAACCTTCAGTTTTTAAAAAATGCAGCATCTGACATGCACATAAAGTGAAGTACAGTCCAATGAGGTATGCCTATACTATTTTACTTCTTAAAAGCCCTGCACCTCGTAAGTAATAAGGCCCAGAACGTGTCCCAGATTTCCTGACTCCAAACTTGTGAAATCCTAAAATGATTTCTAGACTTCACATCTGGCCCTGAAAAGAGATGCGTGGTTTAAACATCCCCATAGGCATTCCCAAAATACCAAGGACTGGGGCATAGGATGTAAGCTCAAGGATCAAAGGGCACCAGACGTGTTTAGCATTTATTTTCTTTTCTACTTTTCCAGTTTCTCTTTTTTTCTCTTTTTGTCTCTCCACTTTTCTTTGTAA
Organism: Neotragus moschatus; assembly: GCA_006410615.1. Classification (NCBI taxonomy): domain Eukaryota; kingdom Metazoa; phylum Chordata; class Mammalia; order Artiodactyla; family Bovidae; genus Neotragus; species Neotragus moschatus. The sequence goes on along the minus strand of SJYA01002742.1, from coordinate 2,810,048 downwards.
ATTTTTTTTCCCCTCTCACACAGCAGAGTGCTAGTCAGTAATTCAAACAAAAGGCAAACATAAATGGTACTTCAGTATTAAGTCCTGGGGGACTTGAGTGATTTATATTCTCTTTCTTCTGCAATATTTGCTGTAAAGCTACTGAAGGTAATATTTAGAGGAAGTGGATATTCTGCCACAATTTCACCTCTTAATCCTTAGAGCATTTCCTTGATATCTATCAGCAGTTCATAAAGACTTTAACACTTTATGAGCAATATATTGACTTCCCTTTACAATGGCAAGGAAAAAAATAAAAATAAACTCTCATTGAAGAAGTCTAAAGTGTCTCCTTAAATGAAATTGGGTGATAAACCAAATAAAATAGACACCAAAAAATGGAAGGTTTTTGTTTCTTTTCACTCACTCTGCTCCAAATCTGTGTGTGGGGAAGATTTATTTGATTTATTTAGTTGAATCTTCCCAGACAAAAAGAAAATATAGTGTGATTTTCATCAACCCATGTCAAGGATGTTAACTGAAGATGATGATGATTTTTTCCAAATAGCACTGGGGGAAGCCGGGACAGAGACAATAGTATAACATAGTTTGCACCTGGAGACTAAAAGCATTTCCGCAAAGTCCACTGGAATAGGTTATACTGTCTCAATTCTTTGTAATTCCCAGAGTTGACATTTATATTTTTAATAGTTGATTTTATAGGAAATCAAAATAGAGAAATTTGGAACATTTGGTATTGAGTAAAAACTCAGGAATAATACTTCCAAGTATGCATACTTCCAAGTTTCAGGGGACTTGATAATAGTACTTTCAAAGGATTCTAATATAATGTATATATTTTTTGACCCAAGCTGAAGTCATTTAGGGGTCTCCCCAGGTTTTGCTAGTAGTATAGAACCCATTTGGCAATACAGGAAGCATCAGAGATGCAGGTTTGATCCCTGGGTAGGGAAGATCCCCTGAAGATGGTCATTTAGGTAGTTTTGTGTTGGGGTTTTCTAAATGTCTGTGTACCATCTATGTGATATAATTTTTAATCAACTCACTTTAACAAAGTAAATATTTGTTTTAAAGGGGAACTGTACATCCATATTTAAAAAATAATAAAGGTATTTTCACTCACCATAAAAACAAGATAAACTTAGAAATCAAATGAATGAATGCAGCAGAGTGTTCTTATAGTCTAACAAAACACCTGGAAACAGCTTAAGGCTCTGAGCCTGAGGGCAACATTCTGCTCCTCAGAGAGATCTCCACTGGCAGGGAGCTGAGACGTTCTCTTTTGACATACTCAGAGGACTAAAAGAGAACTGGAAAGCAAGCAACTCTCTCACTTTGTGATCCAGTGGTGTTTACATGCTTGTGTCCCGTCAGAGATCACCACAGGGGTACAGCGCCTGCAGGATGACAAATGCTGGGGTCTCCGAACCAGTTTGGGCTGGACTGCCAGTGGTGGGATTCATTCCTGAGTCTCCCGGTCTTTCACTGAGGAATGGGTCTCTGGCTCACATGTCTCTCTGAACAGCTGTGAGGGTTATCTGGGTCACGTGTCTCTCTGAAGAGCTACGAGGATTAAATGAAATAACATCCTATACTGTAAAAGATAACCCAACAGACCTGCTGGTTACTCAGTTAATTCTAGTTACCACCAACCCTCGACATATTTTGTCCCTTCATTCTATCATCTGTTCTGCAAACAGGAAAACGTCATCTCTTCCAAGCCCCTGTCCTCACTCTCCGTGTATCCTTCCTTCTTACAGAAATGGTCTTTAACTTGTGTAATTCACTCCACATTTCCTGAGGCTTTCTCAGGAAATCACACCCAATATTCTGGCAGACTCCACAAGTTTATCTGCTTGGTCTGTTAAACGCTACACTGCCAAAATAAATAGATAAATGAAAAAAGCATCATTAATGAAATACAGATGAATCATACCTGGGTAGGGGGAAGTGGCAAGATTTTGAGAGCAATAAGATTCTGTCCGTAAATGAGACTTTGAAGCATATCATTTGAGTGGAAGATCTAGCAGAAAGGTAAGTTCCTCTTCTTAAGGCAAAAATAACTTTAAAGTCCCCTTAGGTTCTTTTGAAAAGGCTTCTTGAACAGCAAATATCTTCTCCAAACACTTCATTGATTTAAGTGTAAATTAATCAGAAATGCATGGATTCCATCTCCCTTAGAGTACACATGGATTTGTACATCCAGATGCAAAATACCTTTCCTGTTTTCCATCACTTCAGCGTCTGAAAGGATGCTTTAGGAGCTCAAGACTGACTCAGAAGTGCTAAGCCTTGCCCTTGATGCTTGCAAAGCATGAAAAGTGGTGAAGTTTCTTTGGTCCTCTCTGTGAATACTAAAGGACCATACTTAGTTAGAATTCCTAACAGAAAAGATGTAATTAATAAGCAGTGCGACTTTGGTAATCTTCCTCTGCTGTAGCGTGGCACAGCAAAAAAAGCCCAATGAGTTCAAAGATCTCATACTGGGTTCCCGGATCCAACTCTGGCTGGATGTTTCCGGTTTCCTCATCTGAAAAATGGGGCTTCTGGACAGGATCGATTTATCTTGCAGCTTGCTGTGGGATAGATATGAGGTGATAAATCCACAAAAATTTATGGTGCATCATTTCTGTGCTCCTGGGGATTCAAAGATAAATGAACAAAATATTTCCCTCTGGTCTTTGAGGAAATGTCTAGCTCTGGAGGAAGAAAGCACTCTGAGAATCTATTTTAGAGTGCAATCTTGGGGATGGCATGACATGCACAAGAGTCTATAGGCACAGAGACAGCTGAAGGGGGTGCTTTCCTTCCAAAATGGGAACTTACCTTATAAACACTCAGGTACCAAATTATGAAGCAATAAGGAGCAAACCGATCCTTATCAATGGGCTTCCTCCCTGGTGGCTCAGATGGTAAAGAATCTGCCTGTTATGTGGGAGACCTGGGTTCAATCCCTGGGTTGGGAAGATCCCCTGGAGGAGGGCAAGGCAACCCACTGCAGTATTCTTACCTGGAGAATCTCCATGGACAGAGGAGCCTGGCAGGCTACAGACCATGGGGTTGCAATCCCAAATGATGATTTGAACAAGAGTAGTAGTTAATACTCCAGGAGATAGTGAAGGACAGGGAAGCATGGCCTGCTGCAGTCCATGGAGTTGCAAAGAGTCAGACACAACTTAGCAAATGTCACAACTCTTTGTGACCCCGTGGACTGCAGCAGGCCACACTTCCTCGTCCTTCACTATCTCCTGGAGTACGAACTGCCACTCTTGTGCAGCTCGCCATTTGGGATCTGAATTGTTTCCTGATGTTCACTCTTAGTTGTGCCAGTTCGTTGATTTCTACTTTCTTTCAATTGTTCAGCCTTTTAGTCTAGCTTCACTGTTTTACTTCTGTTCTAAGAGACTGAGTTTCCTGGTTGTGTTCCTTTTCGCTTTGTGTTGGGATCCTCTTTCCTTCCTCTCTCTTTTCCAGTGAAATCTGTTATCCTCATTGAGCTCCCCACACCAATCTGCTGGGCCATCTGATTTTTTCTAACTCCAAATCTGGGTGTATTTCTCGCCAGCTGGTGACTATAATCCCCTAGTTATCTTTGCAGTCACATTCACTTGTTTCGCATCTTAAATATTATAATTCCTGACCATCAACTATGCATCAGGCTTTGGGCTAGGTTGGGCATACCCAGATAGAGACAATATATTCCTTGCTTTGCAAAGAGCTCAGAATCAGTCTAGTGAAGGTGGTAGGCAAATAAACAGTAAATGACAGAACAGTGCGTTCAGCCTCGTACTGCAAATACGTGCAAGGAGCAGCAAAGGTACATAAGTGGTGACGTGAGTGAAGATTCAGAGTTTAAGTGATACCTGGGCTCCATCTGGGCAGATAAGATGGCCACTAATCACGGATAGGTATCCTAAGAGAGGGACAATATCATTTATCTATGCTCAGAGTCTGTTCAACAAGCAGACGCTAATTGCATCCCCAGAGTACAGAGCGGAGCCTAGTGGCATTTCCAAGGAATGTCTACAGGGGGCTTAGGAGCCTCTATGATTGCCAGCAGCACCATAACAATGCATTTCTAAAAAGGTGCACAATCTGTATATAAAAATCAGTGTTCCTGCTATGCAAATTCAGATTCCAGGCAAGTGCCCAGAAGAGCCAGACTCCCTTATTCAGGTCTAATCCAGGGATTTCTGTCCAGATTTCTTCCCCTGAGACCTACCCATTCATAAAGCTGGTCAAGCTCTGATGTACAAGCTTGATGACTTCCAAATAACTGGATAAATGAAAAACGTCCTGCATAGCTCATTCATAGGGAAATGAGTACAGGGCTGACCCACTGTTTACAGGGTGCTTTTCTGAAGCTCTCAACTGGCCAAATATTCTGAAATTAGTATGAAACCTAGTGGCTATTTTTTTTTTTTTTTCTGGCTTCAACATGTGGCATGCGGTATTTTAGCTCCCTGAGCAGGGATTGAACCCATGTTCCCTGCACTTGAAGCACAAAGATTTAACCATTGTGCCACCAGGGAATTCTCTTCCTGTCTGTAAATTCTAGCACCCTCCTGATAGAAAATAGATATTGGTACTATTTTTCAACAGAGAAGTCAGAAAGTTTGCCTTCTCTATGGACCTTGACACTGAGCCTTCCCTTTCTCTCATTTATGCCTCAAGATCCCATAATTTAGATAATTAAATGCAAAATATCAATCCATATTTTTTTTTTTACCAGATCATAAGATTGAGACAGGCCTCCTTTTAACATTAGCTGTTTTACTAACCAAAGTGGAGTTCAGGGAAGACAAAATAAGGAAAACACACACACACGCAATTTTAATTCTCAAAAAGAAATACAGTTGTGTGTACAGTGTATAAATTGTTTAGAAAATGATAGTTTGGAGAAAAATGAAGTCTTGTCTACCTAGAGCTCAGATGTGTTGGAAAACAGAGGATGATACCATTTAAAGGGCTGACTGAGGTCTGGCTGAACGCCCTGTGTAGCCAGGAGACAGGATTATACAGTGAAAAGGCGCAGTCTAACTAAAGGGATCTCAGAAGAATCTGTTTTCTGGCTATCTGCTTTTATCGGCAGGCTCACTTGAGAGGAAACTAACATACATATTAAAAATCCAACTTTTTTCTTTCGCTGCATCTGTTAATTGAACAACCTTGTGAGTTCAGCATTCCATAAAGCATATAATACTCTCTTGCTGTCATTGTTCATTTGTGATGTCATGTCCAACTCTGTGACCCCAGGGACTGCACCATGCCAGGCTCTCCTGTCTTTTACCATCATCTCCTAGAGATTTCTCAAATTCGCGTCCGTTGGGTTGATAATGCTATCTTACCATCTCATCCTCTGCCGCCCTCTTCTCCTCTTGCCTTCAGCCTTTCCCAGCCATCAGGGTCTTTCCCAATGAGTTGTCTCTTCACATCAGGTGGCCAAAGTATTGGAGCTTCAGGTTTGATCCTAAAAGAAATAAAACCTTATACACAAAGGCAAATGAGACTCAGAAGGGTTATCAAACTTTAATTAACCAGTTAGCTGTCTGATTTACAGCACCAATACTGCAACAACTGACCGTAGCTATATGACCCCAGAAGCATCTATGTATCTTGCTTTTTCTTTCAGGCGTCATACCTCCTATGCCCCCAGATCCAGGAGTTAACATTTTCAAAGGACCAAGAAACATTTAGTTTGGCTGGTTCACAAAGGACAAAGAGACTGTGCTATAAAGTGATGGTAAAAAGGTGAGCAAAAGTCTAATTGGAATTTAGAGAAGAGAATATATTTCCCTTGACAATTTCTTCATCTGAAAAATCGGGAGGTTATTGCAGAGAATAAATGAGATAACCTATGCCAATCACTCCCTATAGTGCCTAGCAATATATTAAACATTCAATAGAAAGAATACCCACTACAAATGCTAATGTCATTTATTATCACTGTCTGTTCCAAAAAAGTGACAATATGCCTTACGTAGTGGCAGTAGGAGGGCTTTGGACAACCAGCAAACAACCTGGTGTAAAATGTGGGATTCCCTGCTCAGGCATGGGCTTCCCTGGTGGCTCAGAGGTTAAAGTGTCTGCCTGCAATGCAGGAGACTCAGGTTCGATCCCTGGGTTGGGAAGATCCCCTGGAGAAGGAAATGGCAACCCACTCCAGTACTCTTGCCTGAAGAATCCCATGGAGGGAGGAGCCTGGTAGGCTACAGCCCAAGGGGTCACAAAGAGTCGACGCGACAAACTACTACTACTGTTGCTCAGGCACAACAAGATCATTTAGGGAAGAAAACCAGAATATCCTTATGCAAAAAAGAAAAGTGAGAAAAAATTCAACAGGCTCCATGCATTTGCTTTTCTCTGCTTTCAGAGAATGCAGGAGTCGGAGTCGAGTCTTACCTATCTCCATTTAAAATGAATTGTTTCTGTCTGGGTTTTCTACCAGAAGATACCAGAGAAACTTTTAGGGTACATCAGAAACATCAGAACACATGAGAGCACAGTTATTATCATTTTTTCTTATGCTGTTATCGTCCTCTGATTCCACAATAATTCTCACTCCAAAAATCTACTGCATACACGATCTGCTTTGAAGGAGCCTCTGGGGCTACATTAGTGAACCAAACTCCAGGGTACTGAAATAATTCAACTAAGACAAGACATATTATAGACTGAGCAAATACTAGGAGGAAAGAGTAAATGTAATCTCACCAGAAAATGTCAGTAGACTTTTTCCAGTCTGCATTAATTTGGGTCTAAACTGTGTTTTCTGTTGTTGTTTGTTTGTTTTCCCCAGTCTTCTGACTTTATATCTGGAAGACTAGTCAAGTTCTTAGCCTAATGATTTTTCCCTGGGCCATATTTTCAGGGACAAATGACAACCTGATGTACCCTTTTAAGGGATGTTTGGATCCAGTGAGCTGGGATCTGGCCAGGGCTTTTTCCAAGAGCATGGTTATGTATCTTCAGGCTTAGGAGTCAGAAGACTTATCCAATTTTTTTCTTCCTATGAAATGAAGAGGTTGTACTAGACTATCTCTAAGGGCCCTTTTGGTTCTAAAAGCTTGTAACTCTATAAAACGGAGGAAATAATGTACCTTCTTCTCACCTCACAAGACTATTGCAAGGATCGAGTAAGAAAGCCAGCGTGCTCAGGAACATACGAAGGGCTATACATATCTAAATAGTAATAGCACAAGAGCGCCTTTGCCTGAGACTCCAGTACTGAGAAGCTCAATGTGACATTGAATACATTTGGTTTCATTATTCTCAAATGATCTCCAGAATGATATTTGTTATGTTGAATCAGAATCACCGGGTTTGCTTTTTGAAAATATACATTCCCCCTGGAGACTTTGATTTAGTTGGTTAACCATGGAATCTGGGATCTATATTTTCAAAACCACATGCAATTAATTAAGGATTCTGATTCTTCTCAGGGATACATAATGTTTAGTTCATCTTGTATTGTGCTGTGTAGGTCCCTTCTGCAGTGAGGGAAAGTAGTGTTGCAGTGTTTTGAAAGTAGCTTATAATAGATACTAGTACTTCAATATGGAAAGGTAGTACTAGATTATATTTAATGTTGGAAACCCTCGGTTTGAACTGGTTCCTTAACTTAGTAACTGAGTAGTCTTGAGCAGATCACTTCATGTCTCTGAGCCTCAGTTTTGTCAGACTTTAAAGGATATCAACAATATCGTCTGCATTCATAGCGCCTTAATAATTAAAGGAAGACTGCATTTAAAAGAGCTAATGAAGTATGTTACAATGCTAGCTCGCTTCCTTCCTTTCCTGGTAAAACATCATAGCTATAAGAGTACTGGTAAAACACAGTGATGTATAATAATCATATTATTAGTAAACAAAATCTCAAGTTGCATAATAGGTGTTTAGACACCCCACCATCTGAACAGATGCCAGTACACAAGACTGTTTACAGATGTCTGCTTCTCTCTCCGAGACTAAGTGTTGAGTGGGTGGTGTTTGGGTGAGTAGAACTACCTTCTGTTATTGTTAGCTTGTTTTAAAATTTAGGGAGACATGCCCAAATTGTATGTCTTGTAGGAATTTTGCCTTACTATTTAGCTATATTTATTCAGACACAATGTTTGCAAAAGCAAGTACATTTTTCTTCTCCAAATATTCTTCCCCATCTCCTACCATTCTGAGTCTCCTGAGCAAAGCTACTATTTACAAGAGAGTTGTTTTAATGACATGTTTGTGAAAATACAGATCCTGTTCACAGTTTCCCTCTGGACCCCCGAACAGAATTTGAAACCCTGTTAGTAGAGGCAAGATGAAAGACGGGTTCAACTGTATATCAAATTGTATCTGAGGAGCTGAAATTGTTTTATAAACCTCAATTAGGCCTCATACCACCCCCCTGAGGCAAGAAAGAAGTATTATGCACTTTTATGGAGACACAAACTGAAAAACCCACGGAGAGGTTAATCAATTTGCATTAGATGTCTTATAGCCAGGCTGCAGTGAGTTAGGAACAAAATGGAATTTCTTCCTAGGGAGCAACTTACCTTCTTTTATTTGCCTGATTACTAGAGTGTATGAAACTTCTGGAAAATTATGATGAATGTTCAAAAGAAACCCCTGAGAAAGGATTAGCATTTGTTTCTCAGTTTAGTAAATGAGTGATTTGTTTTTCATGCAAAAGCAAAGCGCCTCTTTTGTTTTGCCAAACACTTCGGTGGAAATGACCCCTTTGAGGAAGGAGAAAAAGAAAAGCGGAGCAATTCAGGAATTAGGGCAGCGATTGGTAGAGTATTTCTTTTCTTCTCTCCACCTTCCTCTATATGGCAACCTACGCAGATACTGCACGCTAGAGGGCGCTTGAGGTGGGAAAAAAACACACAACGACTTCGCTTAGACAGGGCCAGCTGTCTGTTCAGGCAGGAAGGAGATGGCCACCTGAAAGCCTGTGCAATTTTTTTCCTCCAGGAAGCATGACTTTGATAAATGAACGAGCAAACAAAGAATCTTTAGATAGTTTTATGCAGCTTTGACTAATAAAGAAATCATGTTCATATTCTCAGTAATGTAATTCCTTTTCAACTTCTTGGGACATTTGTCGAATGCATATGTAGTAGTGTCTTGTCCGGTAACCAACTTGATAACAAGTAACCAGAATGATAAGCCCCATTTTAGAAACAGTAAGTAAGGAAGTAATGCTGATGTGCCTTCTCCCTCGTACATTTGTATTCCTTTATACAGGAGACTCAGGTTCGATCCCTGGATTGGGAAGATGCCTTGGAGAAGGAAATGGCAACCCGCTCCAGTATTCTTGCTTGGAGAATCCCACGGACAGAGGAGCCTAGCGGGCTACAGTCCACGGGGTCGCAAAGAGTCAGACAGGACTGAGCGACTTCACTTTCTTTCACTTTCACTTTCTTTAGTAGCCAAAATAATCTGATATACCCAATTAATTGTATCTGGGGGCCAATAGTGTGGGGTAGGGGATTTTGGAAGGAAAACTCCCTCCATTTCTCTTCTTTATAGAGCATGGTGTGAATCATTTTTATTTTTTTCTTCTTCTTGGTTCTCATGTTAATCAAGAGGGGTCTGGAATCTTAATCTAGCTGCTGTTCACTTTCAGGAAAACTAAAACCAAAATGCACAATGAAACAACAAATGAAAATATGTGTAGTCCACCAAACCTGGGCTGGCTTATTTGACAGTTTTGTACCAGTCCCTTTAAATCTATCTACCGTCCATGCCCCCAGCCCACACCAGTCAGTTTCTGTTTAAAAGCCTAAACGGAGCTTATCTCTTTTCTAACACCTAGGACGATGCAAGATAATACCATTTTGAAAAACTTCTCTAAAATGCTCTCAGCACAGATGCAGTTTTCAGAAAGCGTTTATACCTTCATTTACTGAAAATATAATAGCAAGTTCAAGATTAGTAGTTACAGTCAATATTGAGATCCAGGTCTAATTTCAGGATAGCTAAAACCAGCAGCCAAGAAATGTTGAGCATCACATCTCTGAATACAGTCCAGTGATGACCGTACCCCAAGAATCCATAATCACTTAAAACAGTTTTCCTAAACTTTCCATTCTTATGATTTAGGCTCAAATATTGGTAGTCAAACTAAAATTTCAAAAAAAATTATTTTTTACCTAATGGCACACTTGTTATATCTTTTTAATATTAAATATATATATATATAATATATTTCTCAGGAAAGTATACTACTGAGAATAAAATATGCACCCTCTCCAAAAAAAAAAAAAAGACACAGTCATCTTCAGATTTTTAATTGGAATTCCATAAGATGAAATGTGAGAAAAGTTCTCTGAATTCCTGGAAAAGATCACATACTAATTGGTGTGATTTTTTGCCTTCTTCATATTTCGCATTCTTCGGCTTTTTATTTTAAACCTTATTTTGAAATACCCTTGGTAGGTATCACATTGCAAAATCCTTTCTTTCGTGGAATCCACACTCCTCAGCCTTACCTTTAAGAGGTATCCCATGAATGATTTACTTACTTAATCTAAATTTAAAAGCGATCCAATAAATCTGAAAGCTCTCAGTAATCATACCATGATAAACACATGTTTAAGTCAATTTTTTTTTTCTTTATCATGTACTGAAGAAGGAAAAGATGAAAAGTTTGAATTTTATCTCTGGCAGTAGCAGATATGTCCCACTCTGCCATTTCCTGCTCCAACTGTAGAAGTTGGAGTCTTCCTATCTCTCCCTCCCACTTCCGGTGGGGGCAGAGGAAGCTATCAGATTCCTCCCCCCTCCAACTAATCAGTCTGCTGGTTAACTGTCATTTTTCTCAAAATTAGAAGAAAAGTCCCATTCCTCATGAAAAACAAAAGTGACTTTTACTGGATGGCGTTACCCTCCAGCTCATTCAACTGCAGAGACTCCTGTGCAGAACTGTCTGCCTGTCACTGAAACACAGGCTGGAGACATTCTGCCTCTTCCTACACTAGCATCAGTCAGCCAGGGTTATTCTGAATGCTCTCCTCCCTCTCCTATTCCCTCAACAGCCACTGCTTCTCTGATTATACTGCTGCCCTAGCAGATAACTCCTCACCCTTCCTCCCCCAGAATACTCGAGGACACATGCAATTTTAGTGGCCATCCTACAAAGCCTGTGTTACAGTCCTTTTCCTGCTAGAAGGCTGTCACTCTGAAGAGGACGTTGAAAGAAAACCATCTTAAGGAGTTAGCTTCTCACCATTGTGACATTACACTGCATCCTATTAGGAGGGGGTGGAATTGCTAAAGAGGCAAATGCCTTGTCTTTCAGCCTTCCTGATTATTTTAGAAATATCCTTATAGGGCTTCTTAACATTATCCTAATCCTCTTTCACACTGCTTAATCATCCCGGCCTCTCCTAAGAATCAAGAGAAAATTAGTAAGAAATTCCTACAGCAGTGCTTTGAGTGGAGATTAGCAATATATATATAGAGAGGGCTACCTTGAAATCTAGATGGCCAAAAGTCAGCTAGGACAGTGTATTTAACTGCTCTGAGAATAAACATGGATGAGGTGAGTCAGAATAATCTCATTCTAACCCAAGGTAACTAAAGCCATTGGTTTCTGACTTTCTTCACTTTGCCATTAAAATAATTTTATTTCATCATTAAGAAGATGAGATTTGAGGATACTGTTTAGCTCTACCACCCTAGCTTGCTTTTGAGGTGACTTTGTTACTAGGAACAATTCCCAGGCTTCAGTAACACATAACCTTTGCTTTAATTCTCATAGACATAAGAAGATACCCTAGGGAAGGGTTCAGAGCATTTGTTCAAAGTGAAAATGCAGGTCTGAAAATTAAGCATCGTCCAAGATGTGATCTATTTCTCTATCCACTTGGGACTGTCCGGTCCAGCTGCAGTTATAACTGAGGAATGACTACTAATCCTTTTCCCAAGACAAAATAAGCCAATTTCTGAATACTTGTAAACAGACAGAGTCTGAGATGAGAGCAGTTACTTAATGACTGTCTCGTGGGAAAATATCCCCCTGCATCTCTTCACTTCTCCCTGCTCTGAAATAATTCAGTTTATTCCCCAAATCACCTAGAATGTGAAACAGATGCTAGACCTATAGTCAGCATCCTTTTCAATATCTCACAGTGGGATGGTAGAGGCAACAGACACACAAAAAGTCAAAATTACATAAATATTATAAGCATACTGTGTCTATTTTCTCATTCTCCTCACTCTAATTAATTGAAGTCAGACAGTACAAGCTTGACGGACCTCTTGTCTGGTTCTCCATACCCCTTCTTTCTTCTTCCTGACTTTGTTCCCGGGTAGTAAAACCCTTCCTCAAAGTTCAGCCTTAGTGCACAGAGAATGGACTAAGTGTTCTGTGGAGGGGAGTTAAACAAAGGAATAAGGACTAGCTCATAGTAATTTTCACAAATTTTATTAAAAATAGCTGCTTATTTCTACGTGTTTGCCTCACTGATGAGAAGAAAAGAAATCTGGACCTCCTGATTCATGATTCCTCCTCTTGCATGGGCTCTGATCCACGGTGGGCAATTCTCAACGTTTGAGTGGAGTCCATCAAAGGAAAGCGCATCTCGTGGCGGAAGCAAAGGAGCCAGAAGTCTGGTGCTCGAGAGATTTGCAGGCAAGGGCACGTAGAGAAGCCCTAGCAGTCTCTCCTAGCAGTCTCCCAAACAAGTTCTGCTTTTTTCACACCTACTTACGCGTCCCTTGCATCTGCCCGTCTGCGCTTCCTCATCCCATCTCCCTGAAGAAGTAGAAGCCTGGGGATATGAGGAATGCGCACCACCCACAGGACCGCGACACAGTGCCTCTAAACCACAGCGTCTGAGCAGCAGGCATTGGTCCTTCCGACACCCCACTCGGTCTGCCTGAGGATCTTGGCTTAAAGAGGAGACAAGGCGCCCACGCGCACCCCTTTGCCCTGTCGCGTCCTCTTCCTCACAAGAAAAACAGCCGTGGTTCACTGGGACGCTTTTGAAGATCTCGCTAGCCCCAGAGCTCCGGGAAGACTCAGAGAGAAAGCTCGTGGGTACACTGGTCCGCGTCCTTTTGTAGTCTGCCAGCCCTTTTACCCTGGAGCCTGGCCCTCCGCGGGCGGCGCGCACCGCACGGAAGGGCGCATCTTCACCGAGTGGCTCCGAAGGCGGAGACGCGCTGGGCGCGCTCGAGAGCGAGGAGCGAAAAGTTGTGCGCCCACTTGGTAGCGGGAGAGAACCGAGGAGCGAGCGCGCCAGAGCGCCGG